>ML219669.1:343-49876 GCA_004785975.1 Popillia japonica
CCATAGAGTAGCAAATTAGTAGCAAAAGAGAACTTTTGGTTTCAACATAATGGAGCTCCACTACACTACGTCAAAGGTTATCTTGATAACTATGTGGATTGTTAGATTGTTTCTACTATTATTAGAAACAGTTACGGATCAGCTCGAAATGTTTCTTCGTTTAAATGGAGGTATCCTTTGAACATCGACTTTTTTCTAGAGTTTACAATACATTTACGTGGAACACTAAAATTCACTATCACCCACAGGACACCACACACTTGAATAACTGCCAACGCGTTTCGACGGCAATGCTGTTATTATCAAGGCTATAATAAAACTGGGGTCCTGTGGGTGATAGTGAATTAGTGTTCTACTTCGGCCCCAAGTGATTCACTGAATATTTGTACATTTACGTGTTCAACGTATTCATTTCTTTCAGTATTTCAATAAAATCGTTGCATCAGTAGGCATCTAATATTGTAACTAAGAACTGTATGCCTAATAATATACTTAGTCCTTATCTGTATGCTTCGTGTGGTGTATGTTTCTTTTTTAATAAAGCTTCACAGTCTTTCAGACACAAATATCGTAAGCAAGTGCAAACTGTTAAGATTAAAACTTTGGAGACGGTTGGCACTCTTAGATTAAACAGAATTGGGTAATGAGAAGGAAAGCTTTTACAGTTTACTTTATGCTGCTACTATATAACCGTAATTTAACAAATCTCTCTATTTAAAGTGTCATTACGCCAGTGTATCTAATAATACGGTTGTTTGGCATGCCAACACATAATCTGTAATGAAACCAGTCTTTGTATATGATTTCTTAATGAGATTGACTATGACAACATTTTTTTCTCGAATATATATTATGTACTTAGTATCTATGTAACGATTTCTGCATAACTGTTACGTATACATATATGACTGAATATTTGGTATAATATTCAGTAAGCTTTGTTGTAGTAACCATAGTAATAAGAATAGAATGGATGAGATAATTAGGTTGCCTAGGTATCTGTTAATTAATATATCAGTAAATTTAATTTGCTCATATATTTTTCGGATTATATAACCTTACATCGACTTTATTCAGTTTAATTATCCAAATTATAAAAATGAGAAGCATCGAATGCAAAGATAGCATAACATTATTTACAAAAGAAGGTGCTAATTTTGTCAGTCAACAATTAGCAGTATTGAATGCATTCAAGTCAGTGTGTTTGCCCAAATCTTTGCGGAAGTTATTTTCGAAAACTTCTATGGAAAATGCAATAAAATATTGAAATCGTAGAAATAAAACTGAAGTTTAAGTAAAGAGAAACACATTTATGAATCACACAAGGTTTATATATGGATACACATGTTTATTCAACCAAATCTTTTGAAACTTGAAGAAATTTAATAGATGATACATTCTGTAAGGTATATATTAGTTTTTGCAGTACCGTAGAAAAAACTGCACCGAATTCCCTCAATTGCAAGAATTTGGATGTGTACAATATGTTATGTGGTATATAAGATATTACCAGATTCTTCAAAAGTATAAAAAAATAGGTGACGTATTGATATGGGGGAATATGATTTGGAACATTCGCAAATTGCTGATAATTTTAGGCTCTTAAATCAAAAATACAAAGACGAGGATAGTGTCCCACAGTACTAGCTTTAAAGAGGTTGATAACATCGTGAAGGTGGGAAATGATCTCGAGAAAGTTCTATGCAGTTAAGTTCTGTTTGGTCTGCGTCCTAACTAGGTGACTATAGCAGAAGAACTTAGATATTGATGGAGGAGTTGGTGTAGCCATGAGTATGTATAAAGCAGTATATTACCAGATGTGAAATGCGTTATAATTCTCATAAATTAGAACAACGTTAAATTCCACAACTACACAGTACGACCAATGATTGATAAATGAATCACTGGAAGTAGTAAAGGTCGGAGTAACTGTCATCGAGGAGACGGATTTGGACTCGGCAACACGTAGTGAATAATATTATATTCATCATCATGAGCAAAAATGTAATACAGCAATGGATATATATCATCGATTTAGACCGGCTATGAATCAGGAAAGATAGGTAACGAAGAGCAGAAAATAAGAATATTAATTCGAGTTTAGAAACCCTATTAAAGAAGCTGACAACATCATTGAGCAAAATGTCAAGTTAAAACTTATTTATACAACACTTGGAGGACTTCAGTGCACAATTATATATAGATTCATGATTAAAGCTCTGAATTGACTCTACACATAAAGGTGGCGGTACATTACTAACCAAATGTATGAAAGTTTAGCGATCCAGGCAATGATACTAACAATAAGACGTTATGTGATCACTCATCGTGACATTTTAATATAAATACTGAATAACAATTTGAATTTAGACCATTTGATTTGCAAAATTAACTATGACAACATTTGAGCAATATAGAAAATACAACGGAAAAAATGAAGTTACAGCAAAAGAGGTTCTTTGAAAAGAATACAATAAGAAGATTTTGTAAGGTCACACAGACAACCGCTCATAAGTAAGGTATGAGACATACGAAATTATATTACTGTAAGAAATTTTGTGCCATGAATTTTAAATTTGATATTAATTTGCTTTATTTATTTATGTAAAATGTAAATAATTAAAAGTTATACACTGCATTGTAGAATATATTGTTATTGGATTCATAAAAAAAAGAATACACACATACATATTAGTTCAAATGTAAATACGAGGAAGAAGCTACAATTATTGAGAATAGAAAGATTGATACAAGCTTAAAAACTAGTTATTTTAAGTATGTTTAAAGTAATGGATAATATCGATAGTTTTTCCATGCAATCTCTAATAGCCTTACTAGATCAATATTTTAAACATTCCTAGCACAAGACGATACTAAATTGGAAAAGCGATTTCATAACACATTACTGCTTCAGACGCTTAAATCTTTTTTTTTAATTATTTACCGTAATTAATTACTTAATTCCCTTTAGATACTTTATACATATTTAGTCGATCAGACTTACTACACAAACGAATACACGGTTGAACAAGCAAAAGTTATTTACTCGATTAAAGTAGTGCTACGCAATATAATGACTTGCTCATTATATTTTCACAGCTTACGGTTTTCGTCGCATTTGTGGTCCATCCACAGTTATTTATTGAAGCAGCATCGAATCGAACGAATCTACTTAATTCGAGAACACAATGCCGAGATTCTCCGAGTGAATAGTATTATTCTGTGCAATCACTTAATCCTATGAGTTTCGACGGACGTAGCTACCTCGGCATTGCAAATATTTGCCTTTTCCTCGAACTAATGCACGTGCAAATGATTACGTTGCCCGGAGCGGAACTGGCAACATCATTCTGATTACGGTCGTTGTAATCATTTACGGTATTATCTTCTGTGAGGTAATGAATTCACGAAGCATCTAATTGCAAATATTAATAGGCTGATGGATGGTGTACAGATTTGCAGAATACATAAAACTGACTAGTGTAGAAAGAAGGAAAACGGCACTTAGAAATAACATCGAAACTTAAGAAAATAACTGCCATTATGGTATACAATTTACAAGCATTCCTTAATTAAATAGAAGGCATTTTGTAAGGTGATTTTATGATGCTGCTTTGCCTCTGGTGAGAGATCCACACAAGATAATTAATATTTCTAAAATTGTGAATTTTTGATTTGTGATTGCGAGATTTTCCTTTCAGAACTAGTCATACAATATGACATACTACGTATTCAGACTTCACAATT
Source organism: Popillia japonica (assembly GCA_004785975.1). Classification (NCBI taxonomy): domain Eukaryota; kingdom Metazoa; phylum Arthropoda; class Insecta; order Coleoptera; family Scarabaeidae; genus Popillia; species Popillia japonica. The sequence continues at coordinate 4,091 of ML219669.1, forward strand.
GTAAATCGTGTTTCTGTCGATTTATAATCCTTTTTTGGAAATTTTGCATTATATTCTCATTGTCATATAAACCATTTTACAAACTGAAGATTTTGTATCCGTTTCTTAAGGCTCTGGGGGATCTATGCCCATTAGCCATTTTTGGGATTCTATTTACTTATATCTACTACTGTTTTTACCTTCGCTTTCAACTCCCCTAAATTCTGAGGGAGCTCGCACAACGAATTCGAAAATGCACCTGTACACCTTATAATTATTGTATGTCTATAACACTATAACTTTCGTATGAAAAGGGATTAACAACTCTCTTAAAGATCTAAGAAATGATTCTCTGTGTTGAGAGTATCTTGGGCAACCTAAGAGTATATGGTCCAAGTCTTCGTAACGCATTCGTAACCGCATTCACAGATAGGAGAATCAACTGAAATCTGTAGATGAGCTCTGAAAGACCCATGACCGAACTTCATCCTGGCAATCGTCGAGGCAAACAAACGGGATATTGTGTGTCCCTTATGCCATCGGGGATGGGATGGTGGGATGTATCAGGGCGTATTGAGTGACCTTTTCTTCTCTCAGATTTCGCCATCTACGTTCCCACTGGGCAAACAAAAAATGCTGTTTTACGAAAGCCAGAACATCATGACTGCTCATTTCTTGAAAGTTCGCCCTGTTTAAATTAGAGGCTTCTTTGGCCAGTCTGTCCACCTCCTTGTTGGTCCTTATCCCACAGTGACCTTTTACCCAAAAGAATCTTATCGTTTTTCCCATGCGTATTATTTTCTTACATTTGATAAGGATGTTCCAAATTAACGGGTGCGGCCTAGGGCTTAGATACATTCCTTCCCTTAAGGCTAATAAAACACTCATTGAGTCTGACATTATGACTATATTCTGATTTGATTGGCACTCCGTATATTTCACAGCTTCGCGAATAGCAACTGCTTCTGCAGTAAAAACACTGGAAATCTGGTCTAGCTTAAAAAGATCTCGCGCATTATTGGTCTTATCTAGAAAGGCGCCACCACACCCATCTCGTGATGTATTTGTATATATTAGAGTAGCCCCTAACAAATCTTCCACAATTTTCTAATGTAAGTGTCTATTATATTGTGAATCCTCCGTATAACTTGGTATAAAAATGGGTATTGTTGTCCTCCATTCCTCGTACCTAAAGTTTGGTGTTACCGATTCAATAACGGACTGATTCAAGGTTTTAATATAATTATATGCGTCTACTAGTGGTGGAGTTGGCTTCTTTGATCAGAATCTCGCTGTATCCATGATGACAGCCAGTCTTCGAATCTTGTCTTTGATGTTATTCTCCTTCTCTTTCAATTTGACCAAGTATTTGGCAGCCAAATAGCGACGACGTAATTCTAAAGGGGGCTCCTCTGCCTCCACATATGTATCAGTCACAATTAATTTATCCTTGTATAAGTGAGGGTTTGTATAGATAGTTGTATAGGCAGTTGTGTAAGGATTGATTTGCAAATTGCCGGTAAAGTTGGCTATTTCCCTACGAAGAAAAAATTTCTCAGATGCGTTACACATCGTAGAAAAGCTGTTCCTAAAGACTTATTATCGGAAGAGTTAATATTTGTTGCACAAAAAAGTAATGACAATCGTTACTACACCTAATAAATCGTTTTAGAAAAGTATCAGAATACTATAAAATTTTAGCAGCCATCACATTAAGTATTAACGAACTGTTGACAGAAATTTAAATTTGATATTTTCAAAATATCAAATTTAAATTCTGAGATCTACTATCGCACAAAAATCGTAATATTCTTGCCTTGCTTCAATTTTTGGGGACTACAAATATTTACTCATATTAACATTATTTCTAATATGTGTATATGGTTTCGGTTCATTCTCCCGATGTGCTACCCGATGTAATACTATTTTGTATTATGTAATTAATCTGTTATATTTCTGCTACCCGATGGTTTTCATTTGTATCATATTTTAGCAACTCATAAATTCCTTCTTTATTCATCTTTATTCATTGTTTTCTAGCCGAAAATATTCTACAATAATAATGGTCCTATCATATCTCATGTGGCTTTTCTGTTATATGCGTCTAGATTCTTTTCATTTGCCGCAATTTGACATCGGTACGTTACCTAACAATGAGTAAAGAAAAAAGTTCTTATAGGAATGATAATATTTGTAAAGTATATTGAGGAAGTCAGCATGCGACAGATATGAATAAGAAACTTGGTGGAAGAACTACGTCAAATCGGCAGTAAATCTACTCCACATTTTCACCGGTCCCCGATTTTCCCCTTTTACTCAAGCGCTTTTACTTTTTTTGGACAGGAGAAAGAAGAGTGCGATGAAAACGTAAAAGCACTGCCAATTTGTGTATTGCGAAGAATATAGCATTTCTTTCATCGTTATTTTGGAATTAAACAATTTTAACGGAACATATAAATACTATCGATCGAATGTGAAGCCACAGCTCGCCGATACTAATCTGTGTGGTTTGAAACTGTGACAGGAATATTATAGAAAGTGTATGGGAGACATACTTATAAATCAATAACTGAGAGTAATTACTAGAAGACCAAGAAATAGAGAAGAACTACAAAAAGAAGTCACAGAAATATTGAATGAAGCTGCTAGTTTTCTAGACATGACAAATGTGCCGATAAGATTAGTGATTGCTACCGTGAGAGCATAAAAGCTCGCTCAAGTCTATCCCTAAAACGACAAATTATAGTAGATAAAGTGATCCTCACACGGTATACGTATGTAGGTAATGATTTATTAAGTATGACGATTATCTTGAATAGTACCATAAAAGAAAGCTACTGTAACAACGAAATTTGATAAGGAATTTAACATCTAGACAAGAACTGGTGCGATATCGGTGGTGGTACAACCTTGAATATTAATATTAACACCAGTTGATGTGCTAAACGACTAACACTACGCATAATATTTGAAAAATTCATGCAGGGCTGTTAGATTAGAAACACTCTTTTGGCTACCTATTTATAAAGATAAATCATTTTTAATAAAGTTTAATAAATTTTGATAATTTTTATATTTACCCTTCATAATTTTACAGTCACAAAGTTAAATTAACGAAATACTGGAAATATCTTTAAATAAATGAACGTCTCCAAGGCAAATTCCTAATCGATTTCCAGTGCTATTATTGTTTATTGCTGCAACTTTCCTCGCCAGTATTTCATCAAAGCAATATACAAGGACACTTGGAATTCTGTAGGTCGAAGCACGCTCGCAAGTTCGCAGCATATGGCTCGCCGGTCATTCGTAATAGACGCTTTTTAATTGAAAGTTCATACGAAAAGCTGTTACGTCGTGAGCGAATGTAATTTCCGATTTCGGATTGTATATAAACGTGTTAATTGTATTAGCGGGTAAGTCAGTAGTGCGTTAGTGAAATTTCTCCTGTAACTAGAACCGAATCGTGGATGTCAGATTAATTAGGGAATCAATTTGTAATTTAGGTATATCTATGGTAACGGGTAATTTAAGCAAAGCAGTTGGCAGATTAGACAAAATATGAATCTGGAAGATTTATGCTTGCAACCAGCTACTTACATAAAGTTACAGCAATAGTAGCGTTACGGCATTTTATTTTTATGAATATTGGAATCTGGTAGGTTTATAGACAACGGTAACATATTGTGAACTGTTGTTTTCGTCTAGTGTTGGTGGAATATTTAGTGTGCGTATATTATCTGCCTCGTAAGCCAAAATTGGAGTAATTTTGCTCTACTGTTGTCCTCTTCTGTAAAATGTTCATAGCTTCAATTTATCCATTAATTAATTTGATTCATGCGATATTATATTTAGCTAATAACGTTACGATCAATTTTTCAGTAAACACACATTTCTAAACGTTACAGTACATGAATAATATTGGTTTGCAATTACGCGGTAGCATATTAGTAAAATATAATTCAAACCATGTCAACTTCCATTGCAAAATCCTGCATTGAAGTCGAGAGTGAGTGATAAAAAGAGTGATACATGAATAAGAAACTACTAGTAACATCAGTAAGCTATCTTAGATCTTACAATTACTGGTGCATACTATGATATTATTTACTCAACGATTGATTATATTTTCATAAACTATATACATAGGTACAGAAGAACATTGGTTTGGCAAATGAGTATATGTACATATCTTTTGTCATGTTGGTCAGTGGTGAATATTTTATCTGGGATATAGATGTCTTTAGGAAGAAAGTAATCTTTAGAAAAAAACATACCTCTTTACGAATTAAGACCTTTTAGCTAAGCGCTAGCATGAAGGTGTACTGAGCTGCTCAAAATATTCCACTATAAAGATAATTTATTCATTTTTCTTGGGAGATAGATAACGACGAAATTGTTAGAAGATACACCTTCGAAAAGAACTATCTCATGAAACTGACACGGACCAATGGGAAGGAGCACTATCCACTTACTCGCTAAAAGCGAATACCATTAACTGGTACACGGATGGTTCTAAAACTGATAACGGAACAGGTGCAGGGGTATTCAAACCCGGACCCGTAGGAATTTATCCCAGCGATTAGTCGAGGAATGCATAGGGAAACTAACAAAGGAAGATCCCGAATCGGGACATTCAAACAGAAAATGAAACGTTGGGGACATATAGAGGATATCTAGGTATCTTACAAGCAATTTTTTTCCTGCCTTCATTCACTTCTAAGGGGTGAAAAACACCATCGAAAATTAGCGGATTTTCGGTTTTCTTCATATCATATAACTTCTGTGAAACAAGAGATAGATGGTAGGTGTAAATGCAATAGTGCAATATTGCAAGGTCATCTATGCAGCGAAAACAAAGTTACATTATGCTGGGTACTAGGACACGCTGGAGTCAGTGGAACGTGAAAGCTAATCTATTAGCAAAAACCACATCGTTTGTGGGACTGGAACCGTTTTTTGGAATGAAGATGAGCACCTATAAAGACTCAAGGATATGAGAGATAAGCTCAGAGCAACTCACTGGGAAAATTTTACTGGTCGGAGACACTCCAAGGTATTCCTTGGAACTTGCAGTAAGCGAAGAGCAGGGACTATGCTAAAACTAAGTAGAAACAAACTACGTTCACTTCTGGATTTCTCACAGCGCACTGCCACCGTGAAGAATACATGACAAGGACAGGTTTAAAAGACAATTGCGACTGCAGGTTTTGCGGGGCTGAGGACGAAAATCCGGAACACCTGATATCCAACTGCACGGCTATTACAACAATTCGTGCCAGTTATTTTGTAAAGCCGTCATTGACCACGAAACCATCACAGCTATTACAGTTTATAAAAGCCCTTAGACTGGTTGGGGAGCTATAGCGGCGGAAAAATTCCAGCAACTTCTGGCTCATGTAAGGACCCAGAACTGATCATCAGGTCGCAGTTCAACATAGATACGACCAACACGTTCTCTTATGATTGTTCATCAGCAAAAAAAAACTGTTGACATCAGACATTTATAATTAACCACATTTATTTATTATCGATAAATTTGTGATTAAACTGTTGAGGTTGTTCTCATCTTCATCAACGTAAATTATAAAGTTGGTCTCTCAAAATATAAATTCACATACATGGTTCACAAGTTCAATTCACATATTGTCCTTACTATATGAGATTTCGTTTGCACCCGTTAAGTAGTGTAATAAGAAAGAACAATGTAATTTTTCTGGGGAATCATTTGAATTTTTATTTATGACAAGATCAGAAAAATTGTAACTCTTCTTTTTTTTCCGGTCTATACTTTTGGAAAGAAAAAAATGATAAACAAATTTGTGCCATTGACAATTATAAAGCGCACGCTCGTAGCGCATTGTATTCCTACATAATTTCCTAATTTGATTATATAATCAAATATGCTGGTTTTTAAATATATTACAGTATATGCTGCAAGGTACAAGAGTGTGGATAACTAGGAGATCTAAATGGCGTGTCAATTTATGAATGTGAGATATTTATGTAAATTTTAATAATAGGAGTTGTATGCTGGCTTATAATATAATAAATAATATAAGAAATTATTAGCAAAAGCCAAAAATCGTAGCTGTATATGTGCAGCTTTGCCTCGCGGTCTTGTGTAACGTGTTGGAATAAGGAAATGGATTATTGCAATAACACTAAATATTAATGTATCTAAAATCACTATAAGTCATATATATCATCACGCGTTTAACAGAAAAAAAAATATCAAGGATATGTAAGAACTCCTGGCGGCACTGGTTATATGTATGTATGTTAAAATAGTAACTGTGTATGTATAACGCCGTCTTCCATTTGTTTTAGTAATGGGAATGTTCGCGTATAGTTCTAACGCATTGAATTATTGTAAAATAGATATGGGGGCCTCACAGAAAAGTGTACAAACCATGTACGCATAATTATGTACTTCAGTTATAGCCGCAATATTACATTAAAATAGAGCGTAGGTGAGGAATATTCTACTGTTAACTGTCTACTGGATTATTCTCGAAATAAAAGATAAAATAGAAATTTACAAAGGCGCTGAGCCCGAGCAATTTCTGTTTATCGATTTTGTGATTGCGGTAGGCAATTCTAAAGCAGTAAAGTTGGATCCTATAGTTATGTGATCCAACGACTGTCATCATTTTGACAAATTTTATATAAACATTGTAAGTGACTAGCTATTTTTAAAACATAATTTATTATTAATTTTAACAATAGATTTTTTAAATATATCACAATCCGTGGTCCGTCTAGGACTGTAGCTGCACTTTGAAGAGTTAATTAGAGGTAAGCAACTGAAGAAAGAGATCTGCTTTATTTTCTGAGATAGTTGGCAGTTTAAAGATTTACTATATCAGGTATTAAGTCACGAGAAACTGCTTAATGGCCTCAGGATGCATATGACACTTAGAAAGGCGAGACTTTAGTGTTCTATAGACATTGGCAGTTGCTTGGAATTGTTTCGGGTTCTATCACGTAGAAAAGTTTTTCCTTGACTGAAGTTTTTTAAAGTCTAATTGTAAGTCTATAAAAATTTTCGGAAAAAGCTGACAGGCTGCAAAATGTGAAGAGAAAACTTTTCTACGCGGCAAACCCGCAAAGAATTCAACACACTAGACAATCGTCGTCAAATCTACACTCAATAGTTAAAGAATATCTGTTTCTATTTTTAGAAAAAAGAAAGAGTTTTCAACATCTACGTCAAGTGCATATAAGGACATGCGATAGCTTTTCCTATGAATATATAATACTCGTATACAGTGTTTTCGAATAGTAATGAATAAATTCATTATTTCTGAAATTGAGAGTTTTTCGATGATTGAAAGAACGTGTCATTCTACGTACACATCGTTAAAAATATTTAAATTTATTTTATTTACTATTATTATTTATTTTTCTAACATTAATAATAATGATTAAACTAAATGTTGAAATTGTTCACCGTTGGAGACCTGACAGTAACCAAGACGATTAATTAATTCTTGTTGAACATGGTCAATAACTTCAGAAGGTATACGATGTATCTCCTGACGAATTCTCTTATTTAATTCTTCAAACTTTGCCGGTCTAGTAATATATACTTGGCATTTAAATTACCACCACAAAAAGTAATCTAGGGGTGTCAAATCTGGCGACGGGCAACGATTTGGGAACATTTCATCTAAATAAGCACGGACAGGTGCTGCATAATGAGGACGTGCCCCATAATGTTGAAAGAAAATGTCATTTCTCGGAAGATCACGTTCCTCATTTGAATATAAATGTATTAATCTGAGAATAAGGTCGGCTTCTCATAAAAATACATTTCTAACGAAATTATTATCATTAGTGCATAGCTTTTGCATTTGCTCGCAGAATTGAATTCGTCGATCAAAGTCGTCTTCAGATAGCTCATGAACAAGATATACATTCTAAGGATGATACTATCTTTTTCACAATTTTGTGAACTGTGGACGCTGCCATATTGAAATCAGAAGCCACTCGGTTAAGTGTTGAATGATGATTTTTTTGTATTGCCAACAAAACGTTAAGTTGATTTTCTTCTGATTTTGAGAGTCGGCCAGATTTAGGTAAATCAGGAACATGTCCAAAGTTAAGGGAATTTAGACTCGATATTGCTTACCATGATTTGGTTTATGGGACGCCGACCAGGATGAGTTTCATTGAACAATTCAACTACTTCTTCTTGGGCGTGTATCCTGTCTCCAAATCCGATCATGCAAAGAATTTCAATTCGTTCTCGTTTAGTTAACCACCATTTTAAATAAACTCACTACTCAATAAACATTTCAAACATACTGCTTTTGCCAAACGAAAGATAAGAAATCGAGAAGAAATACAAAAAAAAAAAACCAAAAAAAGTACGACTTCAAACTTTTCTCTGACAGTAATAAAAAACTTTCTCGGTCGCTACTGTCAGACAAGCATAATTTTTGACGATGTGTACGTAGAATGACACGCTCTTTCAATTGGCATGGTTGAAGTTGGGCGTTACCATTTGAAAAAATTATCAATGACGTCACAAATATGGGTCGTATGTCGAGAAGTGCCTTTGTTTCGAAAAACTCTCAATGTCAGAAATAATGACTTTATTCGTTACTATTCGAAAGCACTGTATATATGTATATATGTAATATACATAATATGAGGATAAAGTTTCTACATATTTGGTCAATTGAAATGAGTTCGAAGACTCGGTACTGATAGAGATGATTTTGAAAGCCAGCACAAAAATTTTCTTAAACTGTGATTTCTAGAATTATAACATCGTAGCTAGTGGTCTTGATCTTTAAATTTTGAGCATTAAGATCATTGCACTAGTATATTAGTGACGTACATTGATTAACAGCAAAGTTATGTGTTTATCTTGCAATGCTTTCTGGAAATATGATTTTGATTTTGTAGTTTCAGTAAAATATTATCAAATTGACGTTTTCATTGTTATATTTATTGTGCGGTTCGTTCTGGTATTTGTTCAGATGAAGGTACTAAGTATGTAATTATATCCCCGTATACACAGTAGTCTCGAATGGAATTTGATGTTACATTAGATTTCAAACAAAATTATTAATATATATATCAGATTGTAAATTGACAGAAACATCAAAAAGACTATTGCAACAGTACCAAATTAAAAAGTATAATGAGATGAAGATTAACTTAAACGAAACGATAACAATTAATCAAAGTGCAAGTGAAATGATGACGCTGCAAGTTCAGCAATCTGGTTATACTCATCAACTTTGGAATGTTGTCTTAGATTCATTACAATCAAGAATTGGTGCTGTTGTTATTTGAAACTAGATGTTTTTGATCTTATTCGAAACAATTAGATGTAGTAGCAACTATTAATGAGATGAAAGCAGGTTTTGACTAGTGACACTGAATTGGAGAGGTACATTGCGCGATATCATGTTTTGTACAATTTTAACATTTTATTGGTTATGTATTTATTAATGAAAAACTGTGATGTTTGACTTTGGATGTCAAGTGAGCGACCCAGCAAAAGCGTGGACCGCATATGCATATTTATGATTTATTGTGTTCCAAGGTTTCTCTCTGATTGGAAAAATGGCACACGCTACATATGACTTGCGGTCTTTATTATTTGGAAACAAGGCAATACATTCTCCTCTGACTGTTACTTGTGGGTAACAAACATGGAAACGATTACATCAAAACGTACTGTACTTTAACTGGCAATCTGTAATGAAATTAGTTTCACTTTGGGAAGAATTACATCTACACCAGTCTACAGAACTGAAGTAAGGAAAAAAGAAACAGATTTTGATCATTCTTTAAACTTTTGAACCCACCTGTTTATCTGAGCCTCATTAATCGACTCATGAAGCTTTCCTGATATACATATGTGTATTTAACCCAGTCATTATTACTCTGAAGTTGAAGAAAATAGCTTACTGTTGTGTGACGATATTTTTTGGCCTACCGACATATTGGTATTAAACATAACATAACTAGTCCTTGTATTCCTCTAAAGTTTGTTAAAAGACTGCGCTTCTAGATACTATCAGAAAATTTCTATTAGTACCTATATGTTGCTTGCTTTATTACTATAAAACGAACATATGAAAAGTCTATATTTGTGGAAATGTTTGCGGCGATTTAAAGGTTGTGAAGCTTCTTTTAGGTTTGTAGTTTAGCTATACAAAACACTTTCACTGGGAAGCATTCAGAAATATTACAGCTTCTTGATAATAAGAAAATTTCTAACGTCTCAGAAAAATTTAGATTTATGTCGATATAATTAGAGCTACATAATCGGTTTTTGTGCCGGGAAGACGTATGTATGTAAGTGTGAAGCTTTAACAAGATAATACCGTGATAAATTAAATTACAAAATGTACGAAACACTATTGTACTAAGGTCGACTACAACAACATGGCACAAACTTTGTAAATGCATAACATATAACAAAAGTAGAAACCTATATTAGAGTTAGTACGGTAATATATGTACATATGTACATACAACATATACTTATAGGTGCTTCCTAGTAATCGCAAATATCTTTGAAATTCATAGTGCTGTGATAACCCCATATTTTTTGACTGACAATCTACAAGAAGTTAAGTACCTAGTTATTTGCATAGTCTTCTCAACGGAATAAGAACATTGATGTTCTTTCATTCGTTGAATATAAATACGTTTGGACAAGAAACATCGAGTTTAGAATGATAATTCCATCGTAAGTCTCGACTTACGTATTTACAGTTTAATTCCGGGAATTGGTGCACAAGTTTACAGTACCAATCATTTTGGAAATTACCTTATTTTAATTAAATAACGGTAATGTGATAGTTTCAAATAATTGTATTAAGCCATTTTATTTGCTACCTATGATAACTCTAGGATGCACATCACGGGCCTCCAAGGCCCAGCAACCTACCTCTGTGTAAAAATGCTTGGGCGTTCATCCTAAAGTTAAATATTTAAAGGAAAAGCAATACGCCAGCATAAAATTCAGCATAAACACAAAAGCTTTTGTATAAAGTGATAATTGTCATCATTGTTCATAATTGAAGGATTCATTGATTAAAATACTTAACATACTCAAACGAAAAACATTTTATCTGTGTTGGAAAAAAGTAATAAATTTAATTCAAAAAGATGCACATATTATCTTCAATCAGCTACCTTAGGCTTGTCTACTATCTGCACAATTTTAGTAGATAAGATGGAACTGTTCCGTTTCAACAGCACTAACAACTTTTCAAAGCACTAATCGGAATTAATAGATTTTTTCATTTTATGCAGTTTACCCAATTTTAAAAATAGTACAGTAGCGGGTACCATTGACTGCAAGATAATAACTAAAATGATCCGTGCATTTTGCAATTTTGAAAAATACATCGCAAAACAATACATGCAAGTAGAGACTGATAGCTTTTTGCCATGTTTTTCCTTTCTGTGCCAGGCTTTTTCCTAACCACTTGGTCCCATGTATCTCTGTGTCTTCCTCTCTTCCTCCACGTCCAATGTTTGGACTCCCATATTGCGAGTTTCCGCCCAGTTTTTGTCCCTATCATTAAAGTAGTCTTTTTTCGATGAAATGTAAAATAGGTTCTATATATGTTCAGGTCTTGCCTAATTGTGTAATGATTATGGGTATAGCAGCCGGTTGAACGAAATAAATCGACTTTCTTGTCGCTAAGCTTTCGAAGCCTTTTTCGTTCAACCGGCTGCTATACCCATAATCATTACATCCTCCGTGCTTTGTTCATTGCGTATTTTGTTTTTTATGGTCACACATATCACTCTTCTTAAGTACTGCATTTCAGTTGCTTGCATTTCACTCTTCTCTTTCTTAGTTAGGACCCAAGTTTTACAGCCATAAACGAGAATTGGTCGGTAAATCATTTTGAAGACAGTCATTTTTGTTCGTTTCGATATTTCGCTGTTGTTACCAAAGCTTCTACTCATGGCATAATACACTTTGTTCGCTTTTCTGACTCGAAGATATTGATTCCCTTTAATGATTGCCATTACCTTAGTTTTAGTTTTGTGTATTGTCATTAAATTCTTTCCAGTCGATCATTCCATATACTTAGATTGTATTACAAGTTCTTCTTGCTTCCGGCTATTATTAGATTGTCGTCAACAAAAGGCATTCCGAGGGATACTTTTTATTCATTGTAGTAGCATTGATGGAAATAGTATAAAAAATCCGCACCGTATGATAATTGACACAGATCTCGGAACCTATCTAATGCAATTGCATTAGATTATCAATTGCATTTGATTGATCCCAAGAATTCTAACTATAACAGTTTGCACGATTTTATGTACTCTTGGAATCAACGGTAATGACTTCTCTTTGACTACAAGATTTGCTGCAAAATTCACTGCTTATTTTTAATTGTGATATAGCTTCTCTTATTAGAGCTACATAAATTATAAATAAATTATTTCTTTTGGCCAAAAACTGAATCTACTAACCATTAGAATACATAAAACTTTTGGACTATCTATCAACCTATGAAAAACCTCCACTTAATTGCAGAGATAATAATAGGTATGTTTTAGGACACTGTACAGTTGACTCTGGTGTAGCATTTAAAAAAATAATCGGTGACGTAAAGTAGGTTCAGTAGAAATGATTTATTAATTGATAGAAACGTTAATATTCGTATAGGTGTATTCAAACTGTATAAGTTTCTTTTTTTATTATTTTAGAACATCACTCTCGTAATTATTTATTATGGCTAGTCGCATTCCTGGTTGATAAACAACGAAGAATGTAATTTATTTATGGTACAATGACTCTAAAGAAATTAGAAAAATACAGGCACTACACTTGGCATTATTTGTATAATAAAAATATTTGCTGATTCATTACACAGGTATAAGATGAATTATAGCTATAAAGAACACTAAAATGCTGTAGACAATTTTTTTTGTGTAACCAGTACGTCGAATAACTTTTTAGCGAATGCTTAATTGATAGCTCGTCAACTAAATATAATTATTTCATTGTTTATGTGGCTTGGGAGTGCTTGTATCGAAGAGAAAAACAATACATAAATCTACGATGTTGATTAATGACTTGTACAGATTCTTCGTTTTGTTTTCAATGGCAGTATCAAATAAACAATATACACAAACAACAAAATAAATAAACAGATTATAAAAAATGGGTTTCATAGAAATTGTAAATATAATTTTCCTCAATTAATGATTCCCGAAAAATGCATTTGATTGTACAGTAAAAAGCAATGCTATTTAATATTTTACATCTATAAGGTAATAGAGGAATTTATTGCTACGCTTGTCGTTACACATCTAATGAGTCACTACATACAGATGATTCAGATTCACTGTTAATTATCCACCTATGGATAAAGGTAATAAAAAATATGACACACTGATTCTTAAAAGTTGTTTACAATTGGCATTTATATTACATTGTAGAGTTTTGAATAGTAGAAATGATTATGAAATGCTACTATTACACATCACCAGTATCCAGAAAGAGTATTTGTACGCTAGCTCGATTTGAACAAGTTCAATTGCTATTACTTTTAATAAGAAATACTTATATTGTAATATACAAAAAATGAAACCATGTTTAATACAGACAATGTATATATTCATACTTATATAAATCAAAATCATAATTTTTGTGAACGTCACAGTAAGAAAAAAACGTAAACAACACAAAAATTATACAGGAAAAAGTATTTGCACTAATTTGAAATTTACGAAAAGACTAATCGATAACAAGAGGAATCCCATACGATTGCCGATTCTCAACGACACGGTATTACTGTTTAGTATGAGCAACGACTTGAGTTTATTTGGACGGTACAAACAAAAATGGCGGGCAAAGAAGGAAAAAGTAAGATTGAAGAGAAGTAGTTGGTAATAAAATTCCATAATGAAGGAAAATCTCTTTGAGAAATTGGTCGCATATTAAAAAGCAATTTTCAAGAAGTAGATAGATTATAAGAATGTTTAAAAAGTTAAAGAGAAAGTTAACAGCACAGGATGACAATTTTATAATCAGGATATTAAAAAGAATTCTTTTGGTAGTACGCCGAAATTAGCTGTAGCCCTTTATAATATAATTGGAAAACGTGTACATCCTGATATTATAAAAGATGTTCTAAGGAAATGGATATTAAGCCCGTACTGCTCGAAGAAAACGCTTTGTGAACAAAGTCAATCGACACAAACGATTGGAATTTGCAAAAAATATTAACCAACCTGTAGAATTTTGGATATCAGTTATTCTTTGATGAGACAAATTTTAGATAAGATGGCAAGAAATGGGTGTTCAGAAAACAAGGAGAAGCTTTAAAAAGGTGGCCGTAGAAGAAAGCCCATGTAATTTTTGTATTCAAACACCTAAGTCAGTGTATTCTTAAAATTTCTGAATCAATAGTTGAATTTATTCAGAATTTCTTGCATATATCTTCGATTTGACTGCAATCAAAGAAAGTGAACATTAGCAGTTGGCTAAATGATCGCGCGTGGTATACGTGAGTAGTTACGTCAAAGATCTACACAAACGAGTTGTTGGCAGAGAAACCTTCTCTCTCAACTTATTTGAATCAGAATAATCATTCCGAATGAAAGTGCTAGCAGTGTTTTGAGTGTATAACAGTGGGCAAAATATTTACATTTGGAGCAAGAACTGTGAAATTGATGTGTGAGTGATTCAGTTGACAGGTTCTTAATACATTGTAATTTGATGAAATGGTTTTATTTTGTACAAGTTCTTATTGTGTTCTCTTAACTTCTGGAGTGCTTCATAAAAATATTGTCGCCTGTATTGTCAACTTTGTTTTTACCGACTGCAACTATTTTTAATATTCAACTATGTATATGCAATTCTTTCGTTAATTTTAAGATCAAGACCTTCGATTGTAGCAATAATGTAGAAACAAGAAATAATCCGCATTTTTGCGACAGACGTACAACTATTTTCATCGTATAAGCAGATTAGTATACATATCGAATAGAATGTCATAGTATAGACATAAGAATATAGCTACAGAGCTTGTAGCGTTGGCTACTGTCATTATAAAACAAGAAACATGCATTTGAAAGACTGAATAGTTATATATCTTAAAATGTTGCGACACTATAACACTTGTTAAACAAAACGCTCGGAGTTACAGGGAGAAAACGGAGACAATAGAAGTTATTCGCTTCGAAAATACATAAATTATAAGGAAAAACAATGTAGCGATAAAGGCATTGCAAGTGATCGTGCGGAGTTAGGAAACCCGCTGTTAAAACGTTTTGTATTGTCTACGAGATCGTTAAACACCATTTATCTTCGGCAATCAGTTTCAAGAACAGAGAACGGACTACTCAGTAAGCAGGAAATAAAACAAAACATTCGAATTTACGAAATTGGGGAGAGAAACGCTTCCTTCTCTTTGATTCGACGATTTGTGTAATTTTCGGATAGCGGAATGGAAGTGTCTTCGTATAATTGGCTCCATAATTCATCGAGTTTGCTGAATACCGATTTGAATATAAAATGAGACGCCTGCTTTTTATTCGCTACTTTCGTGCGAGAATCTATTGAAAATGAAGGCGTACAATAAGTGTGACTTGTAAGGATTCTTTTATATCTTGTCAGACATAGAGATTGATTTGGCATTGTGAAAGATTGAGGAATTCACAGGTTTCTTATGAAACACAAATAACAAAATATGAATTCCAAAACGGATTGATAGAAATGTCAACCTTTTCTATCATAATATTTAATTAATAGAAGAAAAAACTGTGTCTAGGCATAAACACTGCAATTTGACTTAAATAATATGTTTATAGTAAAGGATGAAAATTTATGTAAGTGTAGATGAGGGGTTAAGTTAAAAAATCTTAATTAATTTTCAAATTAATCATAGCCTATGTAATTCTATATTTTTGTTTTAACTGTCTAACATTTAATTAAACATAAGTCAGAAATGATTGATAATATTTGAGAATATTGACCAGTCAGTATTTATTCGAATATATGTACATATGTGTAGGTACACAACTTCATTTCTTTGGCTATCCCAGATAGAGTTTACGTTTTGCACAAGTTTTGTACAGAAGGTAATCTTTCACGCGTTCGTTAGGTTATATTCATTGCCTCTTCTTTTAGAAGGTGGTGAATGGCTTTAGATGTAGGCAGGAAATCATTTTCTGTAGCAATTTGTACAATTCAGCAATATATAGGTGTTTTTCTTGCTTTTAGTTGAATATTTTGCTTCAGTGGTATTTAATGTTCGTCAGCATGTTAAAATACCGTTAAAAGTAAAATATGTTCGCCGTTTCCATATTTTAGTGCAAACTGATGCGTGCACATATATTACGAGATAAGATAAGATAAATTATTTGGGGTTTGCAGAATTGATAAAATTGTATCTTGTTGTGAATAATTATTAAATATTTTTGTAGATGTCTAAAGGAGTGCTAAGCATGAGATTAATTGTAGTGACTAAACTAAAAGGAAAAGATAGCAGAATACGCTTAAATTAAAAACTTAGCTTACTACAAATTTTTAAATTATTTGTTTACTGCGATTAATTTTTTCACTGATAATATACATATTTTTGGCTTTCTAAAGGTAAAAACTTGTTATTCTCTTTAACAATAAACGAATAATCTAGTTGCTGAAGGAGTAGGATTTAGTATTTCCAAAACCAGTGGCGGCAATTGCTTAATACGACCTCCATTTTGTTATTTTTGGGTTACCAACCTTTCTTCCAAATTGTACTCAGCATTTCGTAACATTTCTGATTGAACTGCACCAATTTGCTCCGTAATATTGTCTTTTAGTTCTTGTAACGTTTTTGTGTTGGTCGTCTTCTAAACACTAAACTGTATAAGAAAACCACAGCCAGGCAACCCGTTAAGTTAAGATCAGGCAGGTGACAATTTCCGAAATGTCTGTTTGACACACGACTTTGAAGAACGTTAGTTAACAATTATTTGACTGGCCGAAAAATGTGGGTGGTTGCTCATCCTGCATAAAAAAGATCTTTTCAATTCCGTGGATCTCGTTTTGCAGCCGTGAAGTAATGTAGTATCATAACATTTCCAAGTATCGTTCACCGTTTCCAGTTACAGATAAAGCTTTTCCATTCTGCATGTCTTCGTAAAAGTACGGACTAGTAATAAACTCGGCTATAAAACCGCAAAAAAGGTGCCTTTCTTGTCATAAAGACCTTCTTGAACGATTTTTTGTGGAATTTCTGCAGATTAGATTTTAGTTTTGAGTATTGACTCCACCATTCAGAGTAAAACGTGCCTCATTTGTCCATAAAATACGGGATAACCATTCGAGTTCAATTTCGATCTGAGTCATTACTCGTCGAGAAAAATCATCTCTAGTAGCCAAACCTGTCAGCATTTGCAGTTTATATGGATACATTTTTAGAATTTTGCATAAAATTTTCGAAGGAGTGGTATATGGCACATCTGCATCTTGAATATCATTAATTTTTGGTCCTCCTGATTTTGGTAGGTCAGTTATAGACCTTGTTCTTTCAAATTTCAGTATGCTTTTATTTGAAACGAGCCTGCTGTTAATCCCATTCACATCAAAATTTTAATAAATGCAAAAAAGTCATTTCATGAAAATTAACAAAGAATCCTGTCGTAACCAACTTTGACAGGAAATTTCTTATACATACATACATAAAGGACTTTTCTAAGATTCAACAACTGTGAATACCATAACAAATTCCATCATCTTCAGTTGCTGATTGCCGGAAAGTAGAAGTGAGTAGAGCACTGAATATAGTAATAAATTAATGTTTTCTTGGGTTAATTCCACTTCTCAGAAGAATAGTAAAACCTTAGATAGTACTTGAAGCATTTAAATACGTGTTACTTATAAAATAACTAAAAATGATAGATTTATCATCTATCATCGTTGCATGTCAATATAACCTCCAATGTGACCTATAGCGACTATAGAAAGTTGGAAGCTGGTGCCACCCGTTTAAATTTAGTACACGCATTAAAATAATTTCATCGTGAAACGTGTTAATGAAAATTCTATCAATTTTCCTCCAAGCAGGATAACGTTTATAAATGTTAGCACTGTATAACAAGAAGAGTTACGGGCGTCATGGGATCCACTGACATTGTACCGGGATCTGCTTTGAATAAATATACCATTGATGTAATTATATTGAAAAATGGTAGCGTATACATAGTCTAATGAAAAATGTAATGTAATGTAAAGTATTTAAAAATACCAACAAAAACAGGTACCAGTAGTGTTATATGTTAGCTTCAAAGCGGATCATTAAAATATAAGAACTTAGCTATCCACTTAAAAGACATTTGTGTTTAGGTAGGTACTTACATACATATATATGTATGTGTTAGTTGAGGAACAGCGTTAAAAAAGCGAAAAGAACTTGCTGGAAAAGTTTGTGCGACGACGTAGATGCAGACATATGGGGCGATGGCTACAAGCTCGTGATGAAGCGGATCAAGGGATTTCCACCAAAGCCTCAGTTAACAATGGCAGCAATGCAAGAAATAGTTCATCACCTATTCCCAACGCATGAAGAAACGACCTTCCACTGTGATAGAAGCGAGAGCCCATTGCATTTCGCACCAGAAGAACTGCAAGCGGCATGTAAGAAACTAAAGTGCAACAAAGCCCCTGGACCGGGATGCATCCCATCAGAAGTGTTGCGGCAAACCGCGACGGAAAAACCGGAATACACATTAGCGGTTTATAACAGACTGGCAACTGCCACAATTTTCCCAGCAGAATGGAAGGAGGCAACCCTAGTACTACTGAGGAAAGGAGATAAGCCCTTGGACAACCCGGCGTCCTACCGACCCTTATGCCGTCTGGATGTGGAGGGAAAGTTGTATGAGCAGCTAATCTCCATTAAACTTAAAGACGAACTGCACCGAACCGGAGGCCTATCTGACAGACAGTTTGGCTTCAGGGAAGGTCGTCAAACGGTAGATGCGATCAAAGAAGTTATGAAAATCGCCAGCGAAGCAGCTAAGTACACAGCCGCATATCGTAGACTGTGTGCAGTAATAACTCTGGATGTGCAGAACGCCTTTAATAGCGCATCGTGGGCGCTGATCCCGGAAGAACTGAGGAAGAGAAGAATCGACAACGACCTACTCTGTGTCATAGCCTCGTACCTGTCAAATAGAAGGATATTGCTTGAAGCGGAAGGAACGACAGAAACTGTAAAAATAACAAGCGGGGTCCCACAGGGATCTGTTCTGGGCCCAACACTATGGAACGTCCTCTACGATGAACTACTCCGAATAGAGTTCTCCGGAGAAGTGACACTAATAGGCTTCGCGGATGACATCGCCATGGTCGTAACGGCTAAGAACGAAGAGACATTAATGAACACGGCAAATGCGGGACTGTTACGTGTAGCAAGATGGATGAAGAGCAAAAAACTTCATCTGGCGCCTCAAAAGACAGAAGCGGTGATACGGGGCATACAAAGAAAGATAGCGCCAATAACCTTTGACGTCGAGGGCACCACAATAATACCTAGCAGAGCCATAAAATACCTGGGGGTGTGGCTGGACTCTAAGCTAACCTTTGTAGAGCAAGTAGACAGAGCAATTCTAAAAGCTGAAAAGACAGTAACTGCTCTGTCAAGCATAATGCCGAACCTAAGAGGTGCACGGGCATCGAAAAGGAGGATCTTAGCTAGTGTGGTGCATTCCCAGCTACTATACGGTGCTCCAGCCTGGCATACCGCTGTCGATAGCAAGAGATTAGTGCAAAGACTTTTGCGAGTGCAACGGAAAGTGAACATCCGCGTCTGTAGTGCATATACAACAATATCGGCCGAGGGAGTGGCAGTTATAGCCGGAATTCCGCCTATCGAACTGCAAGTGAAGGAGCGGGCAGAAGTATACAACGGAACGGCGAGGAATACCGCAAGAGAACACCTTATAGCAAAGTGGCAACAAAAATGGGACTCCGGGAGATATGGGCGCTGGACCTGGCAACTGATTCCCAACATACAAAGATGGCTGCACAAAAAACAGGGAGAAGTTGACTACTTTCTAACCAAGGCGCTGTCAGGGCATGGCTGCTTTAGAAAATACCTGTTCGAACGACGGAGAGCTGATTCAAATATATGCACATATTGCGAAAATACAGACGACGTAGAGCATACCCTCTTTCTATGTAGTAGGTGGGAAGAAGTAAGAGCCGCCTTCCAACGAAACACTGGGAAAGTTTTTAACGCCAAAAACATGATGGATGGACTCACTGGAACAGAAACATCTTGGAAAAACACCTATGACGCAATAAGGCAGATAATAGAAACCAAAGAGAAAGAGAGCAGATAGAGAATGAGACCACCTTTACACTGAAGTAATGCGAGAGCGGTTCCAGTGTGAAGGTTGAGACGACAGGGGGAGAGGTTGTTTTTAGTCAGTAAGAATCTGACATATCCCGCACGCTCACCACCTAAGTGCGGGAATCTTATGCAAGATTTTTTTCCTCTTCCTCGCCCAAAAAAAAAAAAATGTATGTGTTAGTTGTGACGGATAAGTAGAGATAAACAGGTTACATGTAAAGATTAGTAAAAAGTAGAACAAGATTAAGATGAATTTCAACAAATATTGCAAAGAAAGCTAACAAGTTAACCGTTGTTGTAATTCCTGTAGTGTCTGTGAGAACTACAGGAGCGATCTGCAATTACCCACCCGCGTCAATGGAAGTGTTGCTGGAACACCTCTGCATGCGATAATTAAGAGATTGTAGTTCTCAGTGAGTACCTGCCGAGTGTATCGCATCAATTAAAAGAGAGGAACTTAACGGAACATGTAAGGTTTCTAAGTAACCTCCGTGAAGAAGTACATTCCTAAACAAGCCAATTGACAGCAAGACAAGGTAAACATGACTGTCAAACTGCACTCCCGAATCTAGTACACGGATCCAAAACTAGCAAAGTAGGTAGGGGCTGACGTTCACAAAACTTCTTTACAGGTCTACGAGCAACTTCAACAATTTTTGCAGGAGCAAATTTACGCCATAGGTCTTTGCGTTAGGAAAAACCTAGAACAGAGCCTGAGGGGCGCAAATATTTACAAATGTACCGATGGCTACAGCGCTATGAAAGCTCTAACGACTAATAGCTTTGAGTCTAAATTGGTGGGAATGTCGGATGATCGTGACACAACTGGCCGCAAAAAACAAGGTACCCCTGATGTGATTTCCAAGTCACACAAGTATGAAAGGAAATGACATGGCGGACGAACTTGCAAAACACGACGCGGACATGCATTTCATTGGAACAAAACAGGCGTGTTAAAGCACGAGCTTAAAAGCGAATTTTAGGACTGGGAAGCAAAAGAAATAGCATCTCTCTGGAGAAAAACACCTAGACAGGCCTAGAGCGAAGAAATTTATAGAATTCTCGCCAAATACTAATAAAACACTTTTTGATGTAAGTAAATCAGATTTAAGGAGCCTCACGGGCCTGCGTGCTGGTCATTGCCCCGTACAATATCACCTGAAAAAGATAGACAAAGTTTATGAAGTTACGCGTCGATTTTGCGAACATGGAACTGAGACAGCCGAAGACACTCTGAATGTGCGAAGCATTTGGCCGGTAAAGGTTTCACCAGCTAGGACAGGTGATTTCACAGCCTGTACAGATTAAAGCCTCGGCACCCAAACTAATCCTGTGATTCGTTAAGAACATCGAATTAGACAGGTACCGAAGAAATAGGTGGCCTATAGATCTATATGTCGCAGTGAGGAGAGGTAACTGGTACCTGAACGACCCTTCTTCTACTATACCATACTAACCCGAATAAAAAAAATAAACTGACAGAAGATATTAAGTACACACAATTAAAATTTTCGTCTAAAACACCAAACGAAGCCTAAGGAACTGTAAATTTTAGCATATGCGACAATAGAAAGGTCCTAAGAGGATGGTACAACAATGGAACACATCATGGTGCGATACGTAAAAAAACTTTTGTTATCAGCAAAAAATATCAAATTAACTCGTTTTGACTACTACCAAAACATGACATCAGAATTACTTGAAGAGTAACTTTAGATGAAATTATTGTCTGTATTGTCAGCGAGAAGTGTTAGTGTTATGGACAATACTCCGTACCATTCATGACAGGTCGGTCAAAAACCAGGAGTTAAGCAGAACAAAATCAGATATACCGCCATTTTTTCAGATAAAGCAAATGATTTATACTACAGAGACGCTATACAAAAAAGCACCTGCTACGACGTTTTAAAAGCAACATTATTTGGGCAATATCGCTGTCAGCGTGGAATATACAGTTTTTATATGTTGTCAACCCTGAATTTTCGAGAAAACTGTAACCTCGCAAATAAATTTCAAAATTCGTCTATATAACGCTTAAAATGACTGTATTTTAGTCTATAATCTATTCTGTTTTCACGTTTGATTATTGTTAGTGCCTAGAATAAAAAATAATACTTAATAGACACTCTAATTTATATACCGATATTATAAGCCGTATTTGTATTCTTTGAAGCCTGACAGCAGAGGGTCTCATTAAAGTATTTACACATCACTAATTGTAGGCTGTTTTTTTGTAGACTGGGCAATGCGCTAGGCTATATCATACATACCTATTTGAAATTTCTTTTATGTATGTTACTGCTTGGCATGGAAACTGCAACACCAAGAAGGGGTGCGAATTTTTTGACCAAACTTGGTAGAACCGTATAACTAGTCAAAGGCAATAATTGATTAAAATTTTGTTGCGATAGACCAAGTTCATTCAGTTTTTGCTGACATTAACGTGTGGTGTATTTATTGTTTGTTTCAAATTAATTTCAACGGTTTTGTCTTATTATACCTTTGTTTAACGTGTTTAAAGAGTTTTATTAGGCCTAGAGTGCGGCAACGTGGAAATTATCGCCAATTAAGCGAATTCGACAGAGGTCGAATTGTTGGTTTGCGAGAAGGTGGTTTTTCATATAGGAAAATTGCAAACCGCCTTAACCGGAACCAATCCGTTACATTGATGAGGTGGTAGAACCCCATATTCTTCCATATCTTCAAACGCTCGAAGACCCACTTTTCCAGCAGGATAATGCCCCTCCCCACGTAGCGAGAATTTCTATAAATCGCTTCGAAGAGGCTCATGTCAATATCTTGCCATGGTCACCCAAATCCCCCGACCTCTCGCCAATGGAACATGTGTGGGACATTATGGGACGAAACTTATGAATTTAGCTAATCCCCCGCAGACACTAATAGCTCTCCGGCATGAATTACAGGTTGCTTGGGACACCATACCCCAAGAGGATATGGACCACCTAGTCGAATCAATGCCACGAAGAGTGAGGGAGTGTGAAACTAATAGGGGCGGCTCGACACATTATTAATAAAAATTATGTTAAATTGTGTTAGTCTTTTGATTTTTTTTCTTTGAAATTTTAATCAATTATTGCCTTTAACTAGTTATACGTTTCTGCCAAGTTTGGTCAAAAAATTCGCACCCCTTCTTGGTGCAGTTTCCATGTCATGCAGCATATGTAACATACATATATTAAGTGCAGGACATTTACACTTCTAAAGTAATAGTACCTAGCTGTGGAAGTTGATTTTTATAAAAAGTATTAGTCATATGTTCACGGTAAAATGTGTAGGCAATTATAAATAACATTTAGTGGCATTAGAATGTCGTCATAGAACATAACCGCAACTATTTGTCGCAACACAGATTAATGTAGTACGACAAATAGTTGTGGTTAACTCATCAAACTAATGAAATTCCGAATAAATGTGTTAAAGCTTTTTTGATAAATAATTCCGGAACCTCCGTTTACTTTCTCAGAATTCACAATTATTGTGATTCAGCAAAGAAGTTCTAAAATCGAACATATGGCATGCCGTGAATATTTACTACATACAATGCGTGAATGTGAATAATCGTTGTAAATTCACGTAACTGTAAAATAATATGGGTAGCGTAATATTTCAGTTGTTAAGATTCTGATGACATCAAGTTCATGCACGGTGGAGCTTGTGTAATGAATGTGCATTTTTGTCGTAATATTTTCTATATGTAATGTGAAACCATTACTGTCTGAGAACCACCAAACTGCCAAGTCAACGGTGAAATTATTGTAACGTAAAATCAATTCTTATCATACTGGTCTTGTATCTTAAGGAAGCGAGTCTTCGAGGGCACATATGCGATAAAATGATGGAAGGCAATAAGATTTACTTCGAGAATTTACATCGCGTTTTGCATTATGCGTACTTTAGAGATACATATGTATCTTGCCGTTGTAATATTGCTATATGGTTGTCGTGTGTTTGGTAAGTATATTATGATGCTAGATGACCTGTATAAAGATATCCTAATATGATATTAAGTCAGAATGATTTGTAAATGCTTCACTGCTACGAAATGTTCGACATTTTTGTTTTCATAGTTGATACTACATTCTCTTTGTAATGAAGAGTAATACTAGGCACGTTTAATAGGTTTTCGAAATCTTGTGAAATGTGTAGAGATACATTAATTTGTTGAAATTAAATCTTTAGACTTGCTTCTATTTTAGACAAAGTTTGTGTAGCTGAGATGGTTGTTGCCGGAAGTCTTGCGCTTAATACTGTGACAAAAAACTTGACGTGATAAACAGATTTCCAAAGAATACATCAACGGTAAGTTACACAAGTTTGAATTGCAGACAGCTTATCATATATCTTAACATAACTGGAGCAATTAAAGGGATGCAGAATCTACATAGGAACAAGAGTGAGTTTTTTACACTTTACCAGTTTGAAGATATTTATATGGCCAGTGTAAACAATCTTTGGGCTATGCAAAAGACTGGATCTTTTTAATCAGTGCCGCGAAACACACAAGATCACAAAATCGTGGAGGAAAGCAAAGATTGTGACACTATTGAAACCTGAGAAGGAGCCAGACTCTTCAATGAATTACCGCCCAAAATCTCTTCTCTGCCTCCTTTTCAAATTGTACATATGACAGACTAATTCTGCACCGTATATGAAACGTTGTCGATCCGAGGCTTATTCCATAGCAAGCTGGCTTCAGAACTGTGAAATCATATACCAGTCAAGTCCTACATCTGACACATCTAAGAGTAGGAAAATAAAAAATATTACAGGACTGGTTCTGGTCGATCTTAGCTCGGTATATGCCATAGTCAATCATAGTATGCTTAAACAAAAACTCTACAGCAGCACTAAAAACCACGATCTTGTTAAAATCATATAGTCAATGAGAAGATAAAAAGTTATCAAAAAAACAGATGAAGATGACAGAAAAGCGGCCTCACTCGGGAAAGCGTCCTGGCTCCTATCTTACTCAATCTGTACATTAATACCAACCAATATCTGAATATACAAAGCATTTTTTATACGGTAATTACATAGGTACCACACAAGGGAAGTGGAACGAAAACTGGAGTTTCTTAACACCAACATTATTATCAGCAACTTCATCAACTTCCTTAAGCTCAACCCTGCAAAGATCCAGGTTAGTGCTTTCCATCTCCGGTTTCGTTAGGCAAGACGCAAACTGCGTGTCTCTTGAAGTTGGGTACCGACACAACTAGAACACTCTTCCAAGCCAACTTATCTTAGTGTGGTACTAGATAGAACCCTAAGGTACAGGCACCAGTGTGAAAAACATAAAAGTTGCTAAACAAAAAGTTGCTACAAGAAACAATAATTGAAGGAAATTGGTGCTTCTCTACTAATTTGGTCCAGGTTTGCCGATCCTTGAGGTTGACATAAGCCTTAATGAAAACCGCCGACTAACAACAGGCTGCATGATAGCACCACCCCTACACGAAACCGACAGGCTTCGCCACGCTTGGGTCCTGCGGTGTGACACAAGGGTTCACAGAGAAACTCAACCAAACTGTTGACGAGAGTCATTCATTATTTGGTGCTGAATGTTGGCGTAACAGACTTTAAGCGAAAAAAGATTCCTTCACGTAATTCTCGACGAACCACCAAATGACTCCCCACTTATGCAGGAAATACCCAGCGGTTCTACACTAAAATGATCAATATGGAGAATATTGAACCGCGTTAGCACAGGCTCGACTGAAAACAAATCTAATCAGAAGGTGCCTCGGAAACAGAGATAACAAGTGTGACTGCGGTTGGATACAGATCATCTCCTGGTTTGTGCCATCGGTTCCAGTAAGTGTGTGTTGTTTCAACAATCTTAATCAAGGTTCTTGATTGGTAGTTGTTGATATTACCTTGTTTTTTGACTGTTTCTGTCATTTGTCACAAAGTTGTGAGATAATATGTTTCCAATAGTTGAGTGTAGGCTTCCACGACCGTAATCCATAGTAGGTATGTTGGTATCTACAGTCTATAGAAAACTTCTGAAGAAGCTGATAGTACAGTCAGCGAAACGTCAAGACAGTGAATAGTTACCTACGCGACAAGACCCGAAACAACATACCTACTATAATATGTTTCCGTTTAAGTTCGCTGTGTTGACGTTTATATATAAAGGTGGCGTTTAACTGATAAAAAATATAGTCTCTATAATCTAGGCGGGACAATTTTAAGGTTGAGGAGTTCTGAAATTAGTAGCTGGTACATTATTCAAATGAACTTATGTAGTTTGTATGTCTATATGCAGGTGGTTTTACTTTGCATTTGTTTATTTATATGATTAATTTAGTCGGTAATAACGTATTATTCATAAATTTTCCCTTTAAAATCTTGGATAGCTCCGTGTAACTAATCATTTATAAGAATATATTTAGTATTAGATAATTTCCGTTAACTGACGTAATTAATTCTTGGCGGTTTTGGCTTATTGATAATATGTAAGTTATCCAGAAATTCCAGACATAAATATGAAGGAAGTGGGGCGCATATTTGCGGCTCAATTGCTGTTATACAATGTGCATATGCGAATCGTATCTACTGAATAGATCGAGTAACTACTGCTGTTTATGTAACTAGTTGGTGCGCGCCGAATTGATACTGCGGTTTAATGCAATGAACTGTGTGCCCGGAAGACGGACACCGCCAGAACAATGAGGCACAAGATACGTGATTTTAAGTATTTATAGATGCATTAGATAAATAACGGATGTTTTATAAGACTTTACTACCGTTTGTGTAGATACCATGTTGTTAGATACATTGGTAGTAAAAGGAGAAGTGTAATTACAGTTGAAGAAGGTTGGGTGAAGCAATAAACTGGATTGAAATCTACATTGCTAATTTTATTCCTTTAAAGCTGTCGAATCGAAAAGACATGATGCAAATAATCCAACTGTGACATAATACGCATTGTCGTAATAATTTTAACCAAGTGAATACAAAGACAAAGTTAGAACAAGCTTAATATTAGATAACAAACTATAACAAAAATGTTTCATGCAAATGTGTTTGGAACAAATATTTGTAATTTGTGACCCGTATGTATATTGACACATATTTAAGCAGTTACTGGACTATATCTTTACCATTACTCAAATAATTTACTACTTTCTGACATCTGTTTCCCGATTGCTATTAATGCACGTTATTAGCTACAAATTGGTGTATTGGTGTGATGAATTTATATAATCATCGTTCAACATTGAAGTTTTATATTAATCTATGTGTTAAGCTGTTTTGTAAGTAGCTACTAAAAAGGAACCTATTATTTGGTGGTACCTGTCGTACTGTTAGTTTTATGACAAACAATCAGAATAATGCTTCAGAACCTATGTAGTACCTACATACATACATATGTACTTACATGCATAGTTCTGGAGCATTTTTTCAGTTCACTTGGAATTACTGCGATTATAAAATGTAGATATACATGGCGGGCGTGAGGAAATCTAATTACAGTAGACGCTCGATTATATGAACGATATCAAACAAGCGCCGTTCATATTATTGAAAGTTTACATTAGCGAAATTGATTTTATTTATAAAGAAATTGCATAAAAGAATATCGGTATGCCCATGTCTAAATTTTAAATTATTTCACATAAACTTATTTACCTTAAAGATTCAAAAATATTTTTAGGAATTTTTGATAATAGACGAAAGTATAAATTTTCGATTATACAGTTTTTATTATATTTTGATCCATCGGTTGTATCAGTTACTTTGGGCAGCATGAACATAACAATTATTGAGCCATCGTTGCTTCTTAATTGTTCCCCTCTGAAGGACTTAGAGCGTTATCCAAGATTAACACTCCTTTTTTTGGAAGATTTTGATATTTTAAGAAATCCACCTACAAATTGAATATGTATTAGCTTCGTTTTTGCAGCCTTTTCCAACGGTTGGAAGTATCAGGAGCATGCCCACTGAAAGATAAGCGTTCGGGCAGAGAAATATTACCAAATGCTGATAAACCGTTGGATGTTTTTGCAGGTTTTAAAATCATCATAAAATGATTTTCAAACGATTGGAACGGTTGTCGGGTTTTGTTCAAGTAAAATATCAGGAGCATGCGCAATTTATTTTTAAAGCAATAAACATCATAATCTTACCAAGTTCAAATATCGTGAGCAGCTACGACATACACATTCATATGTATGTATGTATCTTAGAAAATTACTTTTGCTGTTCATTATTCAATATGTTGTATCAATACTTCTTAATAAAATGTTTTTTAAAAAAGTGCCTACTGATATTTAACTAGCTAGCAAAAATTATAGTGATTTTATTCTTACTTATTATTTATGTATAAAAAACGTACATGCTATGAAGGCTTATACATTATAGTTGTACTCAATCTTCAATAAATATTGCTACCTACTAATTGTATGCTACAAATGACATTTATTACAAACACTATATACTTATATGTACATATATAGGGTATATACAATTACCAAATAGTAATTCTAATAAATAAAGGGCAAAATAAATAATAAAATATATGTTATTTTAGGTATTTGCGAAAGATGTCGCCCTTTAAATCGAAATTGTACAAAAGTGATCACAAGATCGTTCGGTGAGATCAACTTATTCTCCATAGTTTGAAAACGATTTCTATTCACGTATGCATACATAAGTTGGAAATGATTTTCTAACTATCACAAAACAGCTGCAAACACGAAGCTATTAAAGTACATACAATAGGTATTATTTATTGCAGTTTGATTGCCATATATGAGGAACAAAGTGCTTGTGGAACCGTTCCAGAAATATGCCTTTGGTTATCCAAGCGAATTTTGAACAGTTATAATCGACGGGGTTCTTAAAATTTCTAAACGAACGTGTGGATCTAAATCTTTTTAATCATTACTGGCTATAACATTTTCGGCCTCTTCTAGTTTTTCAATCAATAATTTAGCACTTTCTTTAATTAATTCACTGCGAATTGGAACATGGTTACTCCGGTGGTTTTAAAAACACGATACACACGATTTCTTCGCTTTTCCCGACCTCCGTATGTAGTTATCAGACACACGTTGTAAATTTTGTGACTTGAATTGCTTTATTCTATAGATTATGGCTTTAGACACGCCATATTTTGTCGCCAATTGTGACTCCCGCACCTTTTTCAATCTCGTCCATGAATTTCACTTTGTCACTTAATTTCAAAAATGTTCTCTTAGTGGACCTGGATGCCATGTTAGTTCTTACTTTATTTCACAAGACGCAAAAGAGCGAGTACTTGCGGGAATCCCATACATAAATCGAAAAACAACAGGTGCTGGTGCCGAAAAAGTTTACGTAAACGTTCTTTCGATCTATTCATTTGCGCACATAAATATGGAAATAACCGAAGCCCTAAACTGTTTATATTATCGAATTATATGCGGTACAAGTTTGTTCACATTACCGGGTGTTCCATTTGATCCTATAGAAAGAATTTTCTGTTCACATTAGCGCGATATTTCCATTACCAGGTATTCACATAAGCGAGCGTTTACTGTATTTAAAAATTATTTTCATAGAAAGCTAGTTCATAATTAATACAAAAATAGTAGTTTAAACTTTTTCCCGTATATCAACAAGTTCGTAATAAATACTTAATTAAATACCGAACAAACTGTGCAGTTTAATTATGTATGTATACATATGTACATATATACATAAATGTATAATACTGTCTCTGACATTTAGTACCATAATTGTTAATAAGCGAAAATTTATTTTATTATAAGCGATGCACAAATGTAATACAGAACAACAACTGGGTTATAAAGAATCAAATGGACTACAAAACAAAATGTATAAAATGCAATAATTACACTAGTCACGACGTAAGTCAAAGGCAAGGTCATCAAACCTGTGCTATATCGTATCGCACCGTAATATTATATTGCATAGCTTGGAAAAACACCCTGTTAAGGATAGCAAGGAAGGTCGGTAAATATTATCATTTTGCAAATTGTTTCACAATATTATCCGATTGGTTCCAAGCAAAAATTCTTATAGCAGAAACATAATGCTTTTGTAGGGGTTTGGGCTTAAAAATAGTCTGTCCAGTAAGAACGTCGCGGCTGTTTTTAAAAGAACAGTCATTGAAAAAATAAACATTTATTAACTGGTAAAAATTACATACCAAATACTACTACGCATTATGTTAATAAGGGGTCTAACGCCAATGTTGTTGAGAATTGCCTCCCATTGTTTGGGCATGCTTTCCACTAGATTCTCTGCATTAGGTGTTTGAAGAGAACGCCATATTTTGCGAACATTGTGAGATATCTATTTTGCCGAAGAAGTATGCTTTCTTTGAAGTTTACGTTGCACGAGGGATCATACGTTTTTGATAGGATTCGCGTCCGGTGACTGTGGTTACTACACCATTTTCATGTTTCCAATCTGTGCAAAGACAGCTGCGATGTTTTAGATTCTTCTACCACTGTCCAAGTTTTATTTGAGCTTGCAAACAACTTTTTTACCGATCTCAGAAGTCTCGATTTGCTGCTGAAGATGCATAGAGTCCCAAAACATTGCAGCCGTCTTTGCACATATTGGAAAATGAAAAATGGTGTAGTAACCAAAGGCGAAGACCCTCATTGAAGGAAATGCTGAGGAGCATGACTGAGCAGGAAAACGTATCTATGAGTACGGTCTATTGAAGCGCAAAGGCAGTTTTTCAAATTCTTGCAAATATTTAGAGAAAACAGAACCACCACACCCACTTAGTGACATACGCAGAAACACAATCTGGTATGTCACTCCATGTTGATTTTCTTACCTGACGGACTAAATAGTGTAGTCAGGATATAAAGGCGTCATCAATATATGGTATTTGAATGTTATACGTTTTCGAAATGTTGACCTCAGATGCCTCCATGAAAACAATTGCTATAACCGCAGAAAGGGAAACCCATAGCATGTTGCGGCTAATTTGGCGAGATATAGAAAATAATTGTTTTATTACCTAGATTGTTTTTTCCACTTGTTAGGTCAATGATAACACTTGCAATTCGAACAAAAGTCAAATTTATTCCAAAACCTTTACAATATATATACACAATAGTGTATTCTCTAATTCTAGAACATTTTCCCTCTTTGTGTGTGATGTAATAATAATAAAACAATCATTAAATACAAAAAAAATGTTAATCTATGTTATTAACTTTACACCAGCTCAGACAATAATATTTTCCGCTATCGAGTCTCTCCAATTTATGTTTCAATTAGTTCAGCGTTGCGTTAAGTAAATATCTATATGAAAATATAAGCATTTGTATTGGAATTGTATAGGGGTGCAAGTTTATATCCGTACTGTGGTTCGTTATAATGAATATCAAATTTAAATCTAGGTGGACCGGATTATATGTAGCATAGTTGTCCGTAGTTTGCACTTTATTTTAATCTACATGGTCGCAACTAATCCGTAATAAATTCCCAAAACACAATTGTAAACTTTATTTCTTTTAGCTTTAACGGATAATACTTTTAGTTCAAAATGTAGTACTTGCTTTTCTGCAAAGCTTCGGGTAGGTTGTAAAGTCTTTATTTACGACATATTGCATTTGTAAATCGCCGTATAAGACGAGTTGAAAACTTCATTAAAAATCCATTTTACTATATCAGGGAGAGTACTTGCGAGTACCCTCGGTGTTTCTTAATTTAATAGTAGAGTTTTCGTTCAAATAACACGGGAAGGATTTTCGTGATTGCCCCCGCAGCAAGTACTGCATAGATTCCGTTTCGCGGTATAATAGAAAATGGAATGAAGCTAATCTATTCCCGCTTTGTTTTAGGTAGTTACGGTTGTCAAAGTTCGAATCGAATTGTACTTGCAAACCGTATTTCTGGTCGACCGATTTTGTAACTCTATAAATTCAGTTTAGTGCGCAAATAATTGGATTCGTTTAAGGATTGTTTTGCAAGTTAGCGATTATGTATACTGTTCTAGCTATGGTAAAAGGAATTAATTAGATTCTATGGCCAGCAAATCTTCTACTTTGTAGCAGGGGCTCGTACTTTAGTTCTTCTTTATTGTAGAATGTTTAATGGTATCGGATTTTGTCTTGTTGTAACAAATTTTAACGAAATGTTGTTCACTTTTATAAAAAAATTTTTACACTTTCCGAGTTACTGAGTTGTATCAACTATCGTATGTGACCATGTTGCAAATACTTAATAAAATACTTATGAAAATATCAGTTTTCAAATATTGAAAAATCTACAGCTACAGAAAGGAATTATTTCGTCTCGATGTATTCTGTATATTTTTTTATATATATTTTTTCTATTCCTTTAAATATTATAACTACTATGAGTAATAGTAAGATGGAATTAATGTATAGGTACGGATGATGTTGCTTGCAGATAACAGGAATTATTTATTATTTAGGTAAATCTCCTAAGAAAATTGAACCATAAATATTTTAAATTTAATTGATTTGGTAAAGACTTTCGTATGACAATACACCACTACAAATTTCTTATATGATACAAACATTGAATATTGAGTGTACAGCTAACTTTTTAGGGTAACTTTGAAAACATGCATTACTGATATATGTATTATGCTTGTGCCTTTAACACTATAAAAAAAAACTTCCATCATCTTGTCTTATAGGTATTCAATAGTCATCAAGAGCAAGTATTGCTTGTGGTGCGGTAATGTTAGTACAATTATTAGATTTTACTATGTCTTCCTTTACGTGCATTAACGTATTTTGTTAGTCTGTATAGTACGCTATCTGCCAGAATAAACAGTACCGAAACTTGGCGTGGATGGTGCTGTTTCTGTAAAATACATCTGTTATTAGCGACGTAATTGTCACTAATTGTCATATCAGTGGTGCGATGCAGTTTAATTTGAATATAAAATGGTTCTAACTTTTTGGTAGAGCATGTTTTTCCCTCATACGGAAATGGTCGCAATGATAGTCGAAGCTTGCAACTGTCAGATAATGACAGTAATTTAATAAAGCAGCCCCCAGTAAGTGTAATATTGTGTCAACGTAAAAGTTCTTCAGGTCGTCGAAAAACAGCATGTATCAACGAAAAAAACAGAACGTATTTTGTGCATTCACCACTAAGCCTTGTAAGAACTGCATGTAAACACCAGTGGTACCTGTGCACGTTGTTTGTTCAAGTCAATTAGTGGTTATCTCGACCGTTGTCAAGTTGTACAACGACTAAACATTGGGAAAAACATGCAAGGGTAATTGACCGTGGTCTCATATTTAGTTTAATTTACGAGGATCCCCAATTTTCTAAAAACATAGTTTTCAGATGAGGGTCATGTTCACCTTAACGGCTACATTAATCGACAAACCACTCGATTCGTCGGCTTTGAACGTCTTGATGATATTGTAGATAAACCACTCCACAGTGTCCAAGTTACTATTTGGTGCACAGCTTCTGGTCATGGGATAATTGGGTCATATTTCGTTAAAGACTACAATCAGAATCCGCTTACTCTCAAGCAAGAACGACACAGAGAGGAAATTATTCTGCCTTTTAGGAGAGATTTGCACTTTTGCCGTGCACGAAATCTACGTGTGCGTACACAATACAATATGGTGTAACGAGCCATACAGCTGCTTGTACTCTAAACTTACTCCGTCAGCATTTTGATGGTAGAATAATTTTCCGAGGAACAATCTTTGAACATCCTTCTCGTTCACCGAATCTGACGTCACCTGATGCATACATTTGGGGTTCGATGAAAGAAATAATATTTTGCAAGAAAATATACCAGAGAATATTGGAGAACTACGAGAAAGAACAGAAATATTTTTTAAGCATTTATTAACCACTTTTTGTAAATATGTTTAGTAACTTACAAACTCAATATTAAGCTTCCTAATGCAGAAAATTTTCAAGATTTCAATTCCTAAAATATTGTATTTACCCGGGGAACTTATAAATTGCTTCCTTTCTAAGTTAAATTATGCAATTAAACAGTAGGTTGATATTTTCAATTCGAAATTCGCGGGCTGCAGTAAATGTTTTCAAATATGTGTAATATAAACAACTCTACTTTAGCCGACGAATATCTAGGTTAACCACTTTCCCCATATTTTACCTAATGCGACTGGAGAAGTTCGAATGGTCTTTTGACCATTTAACATGATTATGTATCTGGTAGAATGTTGAGTAATATGATGGAAATACCAGCACATATGTATATAGGTAGTTCTTAATTATAAATATGTTGGAGTATATATGCGGCCTACTATATTCATAGTCTCGTAAACTTAGCGTGAAATTTAAGGATTTATCGTAAAAGTTTCCGTAATTTTCTTCTTTAGAGAACCTATTTACTTCTGATATTCTACAAATTAATATAGTTATTTTTTATTTGACTGCCAACTAATAACGTGTTGGTTTGAAAGCATCGATGTTAATATTTGATGAGTCAATACTGGCTTGTTTCGGAAATTGGATATCCATAATTTATTAGAAGAATTAAGTTAGTAGAAGTTTACTGCGGTATGAAAATTCTCGTTTAATTGAAGTACGTATTTACTTTTCATTTGGAAACATATTCGGTGTACGCCATTTGAAAGAGAAACACATCTTGACGCAGGTTCCAGGAATTTCTATTGCGAATGTGGCTGTTGAAATTTCTGTGTGTTCAGGTGAAATAAATTTACAAGAAATTCAATAAATATAAACCGCAACAAGGAAGTGGTATTAAACTGTAATTGTTGTAAAGAATTTTATTTCTATTCAGTAGTCTTTTAAAAAAAGAAGTGACATTTGGTTTAATTCCATTACAAATTTTTTCGTAGTAGGTACATCATAAAATGTCTTAAGTTGAATTTAAACTAGCTGCTTCTGTGTACGTTTTGTATGATAAGCAATTCACTGAAGTTTTATTCACAGTTCTCACAGGCGAAGAAGACAATGAAAGATTTATGTGCTTTACGAAGTCTGCAGCTGTTGATCTAGAATAATATTAGAAGGATACTGCGATAATAAATATACATCCAATAATTGATAGTTTTCCAAACAAGGTTTAATATCAAACATAACGATTCAATAATTCA
The DNA here is from genome assembly GCA_004785975.1 of Popillia japonica. Taxonomy (NCBI): domain Eukaryota; kingdom Metazoa; phylum Arthropoda; class Insecta; order Coleoptera; family Scarabaeidae; genus Popillia; species Popillia japonica. The sequence continues at coordinate 39,501 of ML219669.1, forward strand.
GTTAAGTAAGTTAAAGTTGCTCACATAAACTAAGCATTGTCATCGAAGAGGGAGACACTTTTGCATGAAAATACATTTTCTTCTTAGCTGTTGGCGAACTTCTAGAATTCTTTGCGATACTTGACGATAACCTTGCAAAGTCGTTCAGTAGGATTTCAGTAATTTCTATCAATATATGAATAATGGGACGGAGCTTGATTATGTATACATCCAGGAGCCTGTTTAATATGCTACATTAAATATTTTGGTAGAATTTATCATTAACATTATTTGAGAAGCTGAATAGACCAATAAAACAATCATGGGCAAATATAGAATTGCTAAAATCCGTTAAGTTTGTGTGGGACAGTTGAAAAACTTGTATATGCGGATAATATATAATGAACCTTTATAAACAATAGAGACAAACTAATTGTACTTTAAGTATTTGCCAAACAGACACATGATCTACACCAAAACGTCTACTTATCTGTCGGGTATTCACAGGAGGATTGTTATTTAGAGATTAACGGGCGCAAAATAACCTTGTCGTTTTCCGTATCTAGTTTACCCAGTCTACCACTGTCCGATTTGCGTGACTTAGCATCCTGTATCTCTAAGCTTAGGGTCTCATAGGAAATCTTTGTCGGCAAATCCATCTAGTTGTACGAGAATTTCGACGTGCTTCGCTCTAACGCAAATGCTTATGAGTGTATGCCTCTGAAGTGAATGTGACCATTGCGAAGCAAAACTTATTAACTAGTAATTCTGCTATTCTTGTCACGTATAGGTGAATGTTCGTCACAACGGTAAAATGTATGTTTAATTATAAGCATCTTTTCAATAAACGTAGTCAAATGTAAGGATAAGTTGATAACATTTCAACGTCTTATACGTACTTATTTCTTATTTTTGCACTCACTGTAACCTTCGAAAGTGTATCATATTTTTTCTTACCAACACCCTACATACTTTAGCAATGTTATATCAAATTTTAACCGTTTTCAATCAAAATGCCGTTATTGGTTCCATGTTTATTTTGGTAACATATTGCATAAACAGTGCCTCGTTTGGATGGGTCTTGAGTGATTCAAATGGTCACTCACTCGCTGTCTGCTCAGGTGTGATGTAGTGCCTCAAATCACTAGTAATTTGACAGGATTTATTGGCATAAATAAATGTTGGTGTTTTATATTTTTCGCAATTAAAATCTGTGTAAAGGCAGTTGGTTGTACGAGTGTCTCCTGTACACACCATTTTCACTCAAAATACATTTGCATAAGTGAAAGTTGCACGAGCATTAACTTTCTTGGTATGGTAGGTCAAGTAACACCTTCAGTTTCTAAAACTAGTTATACTAATACTCACTCTAATATTTTTGCAGTTTTCTCACGAGTTATTTTTGCACGCTTGGTCAAGAAAGACCAAAAATGTTATGTCATGTACATTAATTATTGGTTAACGTAGTTCTTATTTTTGTTGCATGTGTAACTACTAATTACTTATTTATATAGAAATACGTAGGAAGTTTAGCAAAATTGCGTTGTTTGAAACCACTTTGTCAAAAATTACTAGAAAAAGTGCTTAATTTCATTAGGAAACTCTAGATCGAAATAACCAAGAAACTCCATATATGCAAATTATGTGTAAAAGAAGAATACAGATTAATATCTCGGGGAAAATTTGTTTTAAGGCAGCTACTTCTAGTTACAAGATGTTGAGTAAGATTGTTTATATGTGGAGTTAAAAATACAAAGTTCGATTTTACTCTGTTTCGTTCTATTCTAAAGTTGCCTTGCGACCGTGATTTAAAGAAGTCCTCGTAGAGTTCAATATTTTAGCATTACGCGGATGGTCCTATAGCCAACAAGTTCATAGAATAAGAAATTCTTCATCTGTGATCTAGGGTTACTATGACAGATTTAAGGAAAAAGCTATCACGTCAGAAAAATATATTGAAATAAAGACTATTCCATACTGTTAAGGAAGAATATACGCACTCCACTTTGGATGAAATTATAATTGAGTAACGAAAAAAAAATCTTCGATTTTAGTTAGTTTTTGTTTAAATATCTGGTTACGTCGAACCGTAAAGCTTCCAAAACTGTCTTAGTTATCGAACTACTAATTAATTCTTGTTGTGTGTTTTAGTGTGGGTACAGATATTTATTGTAGCCCTTGTTGCAATATTAGATTAGTTTAGTTAAGCGCAACACCAATGCAGCGTGAAATTGCTCCTAGCCGAACTCTAGCATTCATAGCAGTCGTATTTTTACCTGAATTGACGTTAGAAAGACTTTTCGACTATTGACATATGTATATTGTTTCAAGATAGAAAGAATACATAATCTTTAAAAAGGAAAGCACAATTACTCGGTAAAATGGTACTAGCAATAGTAGCTGTAACGAGAGAACTCTATCTATTAAAACAAGTTTCCCCAACATACTGCCGTTTTTGAATGACAAATATGCAAAGGCAAGTATGTTTTAATAGATTGGGTGTGATTGCCATTATCACCACTAATAACGTTGCTTGAGCACTAGTGACAATGTATGACATATTATTGTCGCATATACTTTAGTATTGCAGTTATTTTGAAATAAATGAAGCTTTGTTTTAAAGCAAACAGATCAATTACCTTACTTAAGCAGCATGTATGCTTATATTATAAATTTTATAATTTTGACTAGTAAATGCGGATAAAAAAGAAATACTAACATTCTCAAATGCCAAAACTTGAATTATTATCTGCTTTTATGAATATTTACTTTTTAATAAGACATTACAAATTTATAGATATGGATTACGGTTGTGAAAGCCTACACTACATTACAAATTCGTCAATATAAACAAAAACGTGTGTATAATGAATAGAGAAACAGTTTTTATGTTTTATATAATCGAAAGAATTGGTGTTTGTTACTTGCTTTGGTAGGGTGTTATTACAAAAAGAAATTCCAATGAGAACATTTTATATATGTAGGTCTAAGCACAGCTATACAAATGAAGTTCTCATGTAAAAGTAACCCAGTTTTATATTCATGCATTGAGTGAGCATTTGAAGTAGCCATTATAGTGACATTAGTTATCAGAATGTAAAAATAATACAATCAACATTGCGAGCCAACTTGTAGTGTTTTCTGTTATGGATATTATAACGCACATTTCATTTATTAGAACCATATTTCTGAAGTATGTTTTGAGAAGAATAATGCACAACCACTTCTGTCTCCAAAGTTATAATTATGACCGAAGGAATATGATTTTGAACTATAATGTTTGCAAGTTAGCACAAGATAATTAAGCTAACTGTCGACTATATACAGGTTAGAAAGATATAGTACAAAAATCGGCAGCACTCTTATAGCTTTATTTATCAGATTAAATGTTTGTTGTAGTTATGTTTCAAGAATATCCAAAGCAAGAACATTAACATTTTTTGTTTCTTTATATTCACTTGGCGTTAGTAAATTAAACCAAAGTGGTTTAATAAATCATTTTTGGTTATATTTTGTAAAATAATGCATTTTGTCCAATATAAAGAAACCTTGTTTTTGCTTGATAAAGTCGTTTATGTGACCAACACGTAGCCCTCTTATATGCAGCAGTGACAAAAAATTCTTTTTGACGATATTTATATAAACATTTTCAAAAATTATTTCCTAATGTTATTGAAGTCTCAAATAGTGTCTGATTATTTCACAAGAAATATGTTCAATATGAAAACTTCTCAAGAGGATCTTTAATTTTATTAATAAAAAATGATAATTTTTTATTGTAACTATTAATTCTCTATATAGTTCCGGATCTATTTCAAAGAGATGTGATAATGATTGAAGTAGTTACTTTTTGTTAGTACAGAGACCGCATTCGACGAGAAATATTACATAAAACATGTACATACAATAACTCCAGTTGACTGCCATACGAATAGTAACGATATTATACTGTTACCATTAGACTATTATTATTATCCATCAATTCGTACGGGCGAAATTATTCAAAAGAGCAAGGTCACGGATTATTTACGAACATAAACATCATATCCATTGGTCCTATTATTCAATTAATTTATTTTCACTTTATCATCACATCAATGGTGATAACTCGGCGCGCGAGGAGGCGGCAAAAATATACTGCGAGGAATCAAAATTGGATGTGTGGTGGAGGAATTTACCTGACATGCTGACCGCTTCGTTGTTGAAGACCAGCCAAAGAGAAAAGAAGTGATCGACTCCATGGTTGGCGGTAAGCTGACCATCGATACCAGAAGTGTTTGGTAATTGCAGAGTAGCGTGAACGGTGGTAAGAAGACTAGCCGCTAATAGTAGACCGGCGTTGCACCGAGTCATTACAACTGATGTGCGAGTGAACGGATGGAAGCGGTTTCAACGTGAGCAGTTGATATGTATGTGTATGGATAAGTGTATAATTGTCTATATCAGTAAACCGATTCGCGTCTCTATCGTTGTCTGGTGAAATGTTAACTGACGGTGTGGATCATAGCGCGGAACAACCTGACCGAGAAGTGTCTCCAAAATGTACGGGGGAGTCGCGTCGAATCAAAACACTCGCGCAACAATCGATTCACGGCTGCCAACAGTTCGGAGGCTCGACTGGAAGCGACGACTTCAAATTGTAGTATATAGAAAAGACAGACGGAAAAAGCTCGGTGCTTTTAGACTTTGGCGGTCGAATAAGGTGTAATGCTCATTTGGTTGATTGTCTTTGCCGCTCTACACCGATTATCTCTTCCATTCCCATGACAAATGTTAGGGTACCCAAAATCAGCATTTATAATTCATGCTATTGTTTTCAAAAGAAACGTGCAAATTTGATATTTATTACTACATATTGGCATATTTAACTCGTTACAATGATTTAACGTTTTGTATTATGAATTACAAATTAGTGTAGGTTGTATTAATAACTACATATGTTAGAATTTACCTTTATTTTAGGTGTACCGCAAGTTTCAGTGCTTGCTGCTTTTCTTTAAATTAGTACATTGCTCTAAGCAGTACAGATTTGCAACGAATGTATACAGGATGCTCCTTAAGTTGGTCGAGAAATTTTAAGGTGGGATTCCTTGGGTAATTTGCTAAGGTGATCGAGATCTTGAATTGGCGTGGTGACAAAGGATTTTAAATGTCCCCACAGAAAGAAGTCTAGAGGGTTCAAATCAGGTGACCTTGGAGGCCACGGCTGATTCGGAACTTCCACTCCTCAACCTATCCATCTATTCGCATATGTCCTGTTTAAACATTGCCGAACTTGTAAACTAAAGTGTCCTGGAGCGCCATCATGCATAAACCAAACTTCATTTCGGATCAAAAGTGGAATTTCTTCTAAAAGGCCAGGCAACTCGTTTTCAAGAAATAGCCGATATGATGCACCATTAAGTCGAACAGGAAGGAAAAAGGGACCAATTAAATAATTATTAATTATCCCCGCACATACATTTAAGGAAAAGTGCTCTTCAAAGTGCATCTCCCTTATGGCATGCGGATTTTCATCTGACCATAAATGGTTGTTGTGGAATATCATAATTCCATTTTTCGAGAAGTTGGCCTCGTCTGTAAATAGAATGTAGGATAGAAATTGCGCATTTTGGGCAATTTTTTTTCGGAACAAATCACAAAGTGCTAAGAGTTGCGGAAAGTCACGCAGAAGAAGAGCCTGTGCCCTCAGAATATGGAAAGGGTATAACTGTTGATCGTGTAATATCCTTGATGGTTTGCCTTTACCGTAACATATAAATATATCTTGTGCTGGTTTCTGGATGTTCATCGATTAGCTGCAGAACGGCTTCCTCTAATTCTGGTGTTCTTATAGTTTGAGGACTTCCAGGAGTATTTTTGTTTCTGTCAAATGTACCAGTTTCTGCTGGACGACGATGAATATTACTGAAGGTTTCCGCACAAGGTACAAGGCGTCGAGGATATTTTTGTTGGTAAATACGCCTTGCTTCATAACTATTTCCATTTGCTAGACTGTACACAAAATGCATATCTGCCATTTCAGCAATTGTATAAGTCACCATAATTACAAAAAAAGATTTGTAGGTATGAAGTTTCAAATTAATTAATGTTTGATAATACTTATGACAGTTATTGAAAATTACGTAAGTACAAATAAATGCCGTAAACTTGTCAACCAACACAACAGTTCCTAACAGTTCCCTAAACCGTCTTCTAAATTTTTGAAAAATTTGTTTTTTGTGTAATAAATCAGCCTGTATCTCTATAACGTGGCATTTTAGGACATATGTTTATAGGAACTTTTTCTCTCGAGATTACCCAAGGAATGGCACCCTAAAACTTTTCGACAAACTTAAGGACCACCTGTATAATAAATGGTGACGGTGTGTTGTTATACTAACCGTTTTAAGGCATACTTCTGCCTCTTGTTTAGACTTTGTGCATTTTCAATTATGTTTTTTCCTTATCCATCCATCTAAAATGGAAATCCACAGTTCCAAGAAAATAGGTATTAAATTTTATTAAATTACAACTAAATTACAACATAAGCAAGCTCCATCAGTTGTTTCATGATATATACATATTGTGGATGTTCGAACTAATAAAACTAATTTTTTAATCCACTGTATTGAGTACAAATAGACCCTGAAAGAAAACATGGTTTGGGGCCTTATATCGTCACTAGCTACAGTATTCTATGGATGTGTGTGGCAGTGTACTATACATATTATAGCCGATTTAAAGTATTCTTTAGTGTAGGTATACAATTACTGCAAATTAAATTTCAATAAACAGCACATAAAATGTGTGGGCTTATACGGCCTAGTTTAAAAGAGTTAAACATATAAAAGTTAAGATATTTTTAACAACATCCTATGTGTTGTACGCCACTTTAACTTTCTACGTGGTAAATTAGGTTCACTTTGCTGATAATTACATATATCTATTTGTTGCTAAGTAACCGTGTTTGTGCCAGGTATTGTGCGAGCATCGTCGTTACAATTCTGCATGAATCACATTTGCTAGTTTTTTTAGAAAGCCCTGTGCTATTAAGTCATGCTAAGTTAAGATTGTGGGTAGTGTTTCTTTATGCTCGATAATGAGTGCGAAATTAGTGATCGTGAAGATGAAGTTGAAGAACCGGAAGTAGATGCTAGTTATTTTTCCGGTAAGTACGCCAAATTTTTGTTTTTCATGTCTGTTGTTTATATCAAAGTAATTTCAGGTGAAGATGGTACACAATAGAGAAGAGCAGCAAGAAAGAATTCGAATTTAATGGTACTCACCTTGACTAAATCCAGGGGCAGCTCTAATTTAACGATGGTAGCGTCAGTTTACTTCCTTACTTAACTTATTTATTATTTACATATTCATACAACTTTAAACTTCTCTATTAGACTACCTTACTCTAGGACTGGGCCACTATGTATTACTAAAAATTCCTTCCCAAATCATCGGTTAATTGCCTCGTCCGTAATCCTCTGTCAGCAGATTCGCTGTCTGGCTCTCTTTCGTTTTACGAATCTGCCGATGAGGTTCCAGTGGACTGACCGAAGAGTTATTATTTCGCTACGTTATAGAACTTTTCGTGCCATTATGCATTATTTATCCTTCAACAACTGCAGAATCCAGATAGAGAGTTTAGTAACAACAGGCCTTAAACGCCATCATGCAAATTCAGCAAGGCGCTTGACTCCTACTACTACACCAGCGACAACTTTGAATAATACCGCGACTACTACTAAAACTTCAAGTACGAGCAGCACAACTACTTCAGCTACAAACAATGACAGCTACTTAGAATTGTGATTGATCCCATCGTCCGTAATCCTCTGTCAGTAAATTCGCTGTCTTCGTTTTGCGAATCTGCCGATGAGGTTACGGTGAACTGACCGAACATCTATTATTTCGCTAAGTAAAGGAACCTTTCGTGGCATTACCTTTCCCTTCAAAAAGTATGCTGTCCCATATTTGCCTTTAATTTTCTGTTATGGCGTTGCCACTAAAGTTCCATTACATTAACCCAGAATATGAAACTTATAACAATTCCTACACTAGGATTTTGCAGTTCTTTGTAATTTCTAAATCTTGGTAGCCTTTCCATTTTCTACCAGTTGTACCATATTAGAGTGGTACAACTGGTTCTGTGAACCCAAAATTGAAAGCTTGTGATTACAGATCTTAAGAGCAGATTCTACTGCGACGTTATCAGGACTTCAACCAAACTGAGTATGAGTGCAGCTCCAAAAATATCCCGTCGAAATATTGAATTTCGGATGATGCCCACCTGAAGACTCACAATGCATAGATTCATCTAGATGAATTTGTTGTTAGTGACCCGCCAAAAATCCCAAAAAAATTACACCACCACCCAGTAGTACAATTGGTGCGAGGAAACTGTGACGTGTCCAAAACATTTAAAGAGGCTCTTTTGTAGCCGGACTTATAGATGTGCGATATTTTCTTATTACGCTTCCACGACGAAAGGATCTACACGAATTATTCCGGATTTTGAGACCACCAATCGAGATGAAATTGCGGGGATTCTAGATGACATTTTCTCTTTTTGAGATTTAATTCAGATCCGTTTGCACACCCTCTTGTATTTTGATCACCAATTTAGAAACTACTGTAGTTTTCCGCAAATCTGCATTTTTTTTAATTATTTTATTATTAAGTCTAAGTAACTTACTTCGCAAAAAGGTCTCATCTAGATGTCAAGGTCTTTCTTGAAATACATAGTTTTGTTCTAGGTCAAAACCTAAGGTGTTGCAATCGTCAGAAGCAACCAACCAAAAAATGAAAATATTTGAGCACCATAATGAATAGCTGACGCAGGAAGGTAGAACCCATCTTGGCCAGCTGGGATACTCACATTGAAACCAAGCTTCTACTACCAAACGCCACTATAATCCGACCATTAGTGTTATACCACGCACCAACCTGATTTGTGATGGATAGTCACTACTGGACAAGACATTAGCAGGCACAGGATAAATGTTTAAGGACACTCACAGATAAGTTTCAAAATGGCCACCAAACGATGACAATTCCCACGTCCACGAATTGATTGCCTTCACAGCTGAAAAAATCTGTTACTCCATGAAGAATTCTGCTGATGTCAACAGTCGAAACCAAGTTGTATGTTAATGTGTGCCTGATCCACTTAGCCTAAGTATTAGTGGCAAAGATTCATTGGACATGTAGGAATCATTAGGAAACAGTACTAATCAAAATATTAGAGCACTTATCCTACATTATTACTTTATGTAGTTATATACAATATACCTACATATATTTAATTGATACTACTAGCTGCTAACATGCGTCAATTAATACTTGTAAAATAAGGTAAACGCAAACTAATTTACTGAGGTTACACAATCTTTATGGATTGATACTTTTTCTCTTTGTATTATTCTGTATATTTTAAAAGACATTTGATATGATAAAGGAACAATGTTCGTTGTATGTATTTATTTCTATGTAGTACCTTTCTTCCTCTTCAATTATCTAGTAACCACATTCTTATAACCATATTCTCTTTGAATAAATATTTGAACGGTATCACTCAGATGTAGCAAATTCGAATGTTGTTGACTGGGGCGCATCTTCGTTCCCGTTCAAATATTTTTTGTTATATGATTATTACATTTTTTTGAGTATTTTTCTTTTATTTTTTTAGTTTAGATTTGTATGCCAAATAATGTGCCTTAACAAAGTTATTATCTTAAAATAAATGCGTTTTTGCAAGTATATATTGTTTTTATTACTTCATTTGTCCAATTAAGGCCTCTAAGACTATCTGCTATTACATTTGATAGATTGTTTATGATTTTTACTTTTTTTTGATGTCGAAGTTATCCTGGAGCATTATAATTTCGACATTATGCTTAATTATGCGGGGTGTCGAAGTTACCCCGGGTTGGGGTAACTTCGACCACCAAAAAAAGAAATAAAAAAAGGGATGCAAGGGGGCGTGAGAGGAATATACTCTCTTTAGTAAAGACAACCAAGCCTTTAACTGTCACGATGACACACGAGCCAAGGTACTCTCGTGAATAGTTCTCTTTGCAGAGCAACAAATATGCTAAAAACCTGTCGTTTTACGGTACGCTAGAGCTGTGATATGGTGAAATTTATTTCTTATTTTCATTCAAGTTAATGCTGGATTATATGATCTTTCATTATTTATTTAATTATTTATATTTCTAATGAGCATTCCTTATTCTGGCAAATACATATTGCCAACGTTTTGTTATAGGAAATTAATATTTGAAATTCCTAAAATAACTTTTTCCATTCCTCACATTATATTGCGTTAAACTAAAATTTCAAAATTGTTTCTTCAGTACTCCAGAGTTGAAATTTCCTTTTCTCGATTCATTCGTTTTATTTTAAATTAATCTGTGCCG
>SMLS01075348.1:0-70299 GCA_004785975.1 Popillia japonica
TGATTGAAGTTGGTTTCATTTTATCGCTTGCATCTAATGCGTAACTAGGTCAACATTAATAATAAGTGATCACATGATAAACAAGTAGTTTTTTACATCTATCCGTTGTAAAATAAGCTATAAATAATTAACAGAATCGTATTTTACAAATTCAGTTCATTTTATACTGCTGCAACTAAATCAGGTACAAAAATTCCTGAGGCCATAGCTGTCCATCACCATTCTTCTCCTTCAAACCAATTATCAAAAATGTTTGCTGAATGTACGAATTTTATCATTCAAATAAGTGAAACGTTATTATATGGTGATGCAATTTACATCAAAAACGGTATAACAGAAATTTTATACGTACTGTACTGGAAGATAAAACCATTAACTAAGATGTATACAGAGTTAATGAGGGCGTAACAAAGATGCACTTTTTAATTTATTAATGTCCAATTTACGCACGCGAAGATAAAGTGTATAAATGCAACTAAGTCTGCACATCATACGCCAGTGTAAAATCGTCAATTTAATTGTTATCTTCGTTTTCTTATATTCATTAAAAATGTATAATTCAAAAAAATTAGTGCTGTTTTTAGTCTTACTATTTTATTTTTACGAAAATGGGATTTGTGCTAATAACCGCTCAACAAACATAATTCTAAATTGTGCTGCCGCAAAATCATTTACCCCATGTGTGGCTGGTAGATTTTCGGAGATGCTAGACAAAGCTGTTGACCGCGATTTAACGTTATTCGACGGTTTCGTCTTAAAAAGAGACAAAAACGTCACAATTAACAATTCACCCTACGATGGTCGTTCCTTCAGCGGATTCTCAAAATTAAAGCGATCATTATATAATTTCTTGGACTCTCACATTCTGAGATTGGATATTAGTGAATCAAGGAAGAGTAAAGATGGTGGATCTCGTTACGGTGGTTTTGGTAAAGTTGGTAAAAAGGATAAGAAATATTTGTATTATGCTTTAGTAGCGGTTACTGGAATTTTTGGTTTGTCTGTGCCCATGATTCTGAAAGGTTTAGCCCTAGTAGCCGGTAAAGCTTTGTTGGCTAGTAAAGCAGCTTTGATTATAATCGGTTCCATAGCCTTGAAAAAGATATTCCAAAGCGATAAAGGTAGTTCTTCGTCTCCGGTGAAAGTTCATACGCATACGGTTCCTATTGACCAACATGATAGATATTTGGATATTAATGGAGAACAGTACAGCCGGTTACAACAATTTTAATGTCTGTATATGTATATGTGTATATTGTAATGTCTATGTAATTTACTATTTATGATGTAATTTATTTTTATGGTATTAAAAACTAAAAAATATACATTTTCTTACGGAAACGATAATATTGTAGCAACTTTGATACAAAGAGTTGACTAAAAAACTCTATTTTTTCTCCATATAACGTATTGCTAATTGTACTACTTTCTGTTTTGCACAAACGATAAAGGACTTCTGTCCTAAAATCAGCTAATCGTACCTATAGAAAAATCTTCGGTGTAGGTATATCACGCCGTATATAACTTGTAGGTATATACCATCCTGTATACCTACTACAGTCTGTAAAAACACACCCTGTATATGCATATACGTTACCGTATATTACTCCTTATATATGCATATTACCCGATATACAACACCTGTGTATGTATATTAATTTTTATATCACTTAAAAGACAGATGACGTCAATATTGTCACAAATGTCCTTGAATTAAGTACTTTATGTAATTATCTCGATAAACCTGTTAGTTTGCGTTGTGTCGTCGTTGTGGACACACGTAGTTATAAGTGAGTTGCTGTCTGTTAAAGTTATAATATTCGCCCTTCTTTTAATTTCATCTTTTTCCGCACATACTATACTTGCGGTCACTAATTAATTAGCGACAATTAATGTGTTTTACACAATCGGCCTTGAGTGACGTTTGTTTGTACGAAATTTTCCGCGGTGGCTTAGTTCGAATTGTGTTGTCGTTGTGATAACACGTGTACTTAAGTTGCTGTCGGTTAAGGTTATACCATTGTTATACGTATTTCTTGTTGGAAAATATTTGGTTCTTTTTCTGCGAGGTATATTGGGTTTATTCATTATGAATACATGCTCTTAAGTATTTTTTTTAGTTCGAGGTATACGATAGTGTGAGTGCTGCCCCTACAACTCGTATGTTCGTCAGGTTCTCGCTTCTTATTTGACATTCAGATTCTGAATGGGTACTCTAATGGCATAGTTCCAATGACACCACATAATTCTGTAGGGGGTCTATCAAATGGTTGGGAGTGTTTGGCGCTCATACGAGTATCAATGTGGCAGGCTCACACTAGCTTATATCTCTTCTTGCTATAAAGGTATTCATGTTGAATAATAATCTTGGGTTGGTTATCGTGTTCTTTTTACTATTGTTTCTTTTTATTACACTTGATTATTGCTTACATACATACATATATATAGTGTGATTTCAAAATTTTTCGTTAAGCTTTTAATTGTAAAAACGGGATTGGAAGTTTTGGTAAGGCTGTTAGTTGAAATTTTTGCGAAAATGTACCTATGGTGGCGAATATTTTGAGGGAAGTTAAAATGCCAGTTCAATGAGATTTATTGTTGCTGTTTGGTCGAAGTTTAGTAATCATCTTCTACTAATTCTGTCGGTAATATTGTTTGTTGAGGTTACAATCCTAAAATCTACCAAGTTCGATTAGCTCGATGTTGTGTTGTTGTTCTGGTGACAACAGATATGATAATTGAGCCTTCTTCGAAGTGCTGATTTCAATTTTTCTGGCCGTAAAATAGTTAGCTTTTGTTATGCGACATATATTGGGTTTATTCAATATGAATACATGTTCTTAAGTATTTTTTTTAGTTCGAGGTATACGATAGTGTGCGTGCTGCCCCTACAACTCGTATGTTCGTCAGGTTTTCGCTTCTTATTTGACATTCAGATTCTGAATGGGTGCTATAATGGCATAGTTCCAATAACACCACATACTCCTGTAGGGAGTCTATCAAATGGTTCATACGAGTATTGGTATAGTAGGCTCGCACTGCCATATACCTCTTTTGGTTTAATTGCTGCTAAACATGTATTCATGTTGAATCATCATTCTGAGACCATAGCAGCTTTGAGTATATACCTATAAGTACATGTTTGATTGATCTTGGACGCATGCAGTTGTATTTATGGTTGGTTTTGAAAAGAATTAGCTTATGTATCTTATCACTGATGGTATTAGCCTTGTCATACTGTCAAATTGTAGTAGCGTTAGTTCAGCAGTATTAGATTTTAATACTTTCTTAACCTTAAAACGTAATTTAATTCGAGTTATTTAGACATCTTCCAGATCACGAGCTCTTTTTGATATGCACGTGCAAACTCCGATGGGATTACGGCAAATTATATTAAACACTTACGCGCCCACCCCTCTTCGAAAATCTACCTTTTCCCGACCGATGCCTTTTATTCCATTCTCATCCGCATCACTTCCATGCTAATGCGGTTCTGTTTGCGTAGGCTGCCGTTGTATCATCTCATACCGTACATACATATGTACATATATGCCTGATTCTGTTTAGGCAAGTATTATTAGGTAGCGGCGGTAGGTAGGTTGTGTAGGTACGGGCATATCTGAAGAAGAGTTGGGTCTCTCCGTGTACGGCGAAATTTCGCTCCTCGAACTAAGGCAGTCAGAACGGGCGAATCATCTCCCTGTGCGGCTTGCTCTACAAAACAAAGTTAATACATTTCGTCGGCGTACAAATTAAATTTTAACGGAACGTAATTGAACGCTGAATGGAGCGGGAGCTCTCTCTTACCCTTCTTTATACGCGGGCGGTTTCCCCGCACACACACACATACATATGTATATGTACATATAGGAATAGGAGCTTCAACCTAACAGCAGCATTCCACTTATTTTAATACGTTAACCGCAAATAATTGTATATCTACCATATATAGGTATATACTATAAATCTATTTCGTATTATTAGAAATTTCTTAAACAACCAACCCTTATAGAATCATCAAAAGAGAGGAATTTTCTATTTTTAAAATGTTTGGTTTAAGTGACGCGTTAGTAACGAATTATGCATAGATGCAATTTGTAGAATGATTCCGTTCGTTTATAAATGGACTCGTTTGTAAAAATAGATAAATTCTGTAGGCTCTGTGTCATATCTATAAATACGCGGATCGGGTTTCTTTAGGTGACGTTCTAAAATTACAACGCAAATGGTGGCAATTAATGCAATGAAGTTAACGAGTATTTCCAACGAATTTGACGAACGCATAATGGAAGATTGTTGTACTAATAAGTAGGTGTAATGAGTAGGTAATACTGGGAAGTAAGACGGTAGGTATTTAAATCTCAGAAAATGTCTTCTAATATTTGTAATCGTTTGGTTTTTAAATTAGGTACCTACCGTAAAATGGGGCTACTTGGACGCCTTTTTAGCATATTTTTGCAAATTTCTCGAGAAGTTTTTGAGTTAGGTGAAGGAAAAAATACGCACAGTACCGACCATAACATGAGCTCGTATGGCTGTTTTGTTCGTTTAGAAAAAAGACAGCCATATGGCCAAAAAAAGAGAGAGACCAAAAAGCCCCGTGTTTGGGGCTCTTTGGACACTTTATGAAATATGCCTATAAAATGCATTTAAACGTTTAGAGTGTCTATGTTACCCCAGTAAGATTATAGAAAAGACTTTTTTTTTGATCAGTCTGGAAAAAAATCAAAATTCTATTTTTTAACGCACAGGGGTACAATCTTTTTGCCACGTTCGGGCTTTGTTTTTTCACCACTTCACCACTTTCACAGATCTTGAGCGTTTTATGTTGGATGCTAATCTGATACTCAGATTGTTCCGTTTTATAAAAGAGTCGATAAAATCGAATCCTTGGGTGTTGTCCCTGAATATACGAACCTGTTTACCTTGTTTATCAAGGTCTTTTTTCACAACATCCCGAATGTTCGGCTTAGTAAGCGGAGATCCCCAATGTGACACTATTCCGAGAGTCTCTGTGATCAAGCGCTCCTCTTCGGCAGTGAGGACTGTGGGATGGCCAGTTTTGCCGATATTCCTTCCAAGTATCCTTCGAACTAAAGTAGTACGGGGTACTTTGTATACATTGGCCGCTAGTTTCTTCGACATGCCGGTTTAACAGCGTCCTTCATTGTAGTCTCCATATTTTCTTGACCCGAGGGTTCTTTCGTATTTTCGCACCATTTTTCAGTTAGTATAGACCGATAACAAGGATGACCCTGCTAAAACCCGCAAATTTTGAACTTAAGTATATTATTTAATTTTTTTGATAATAATGCAAGCCGTGACCAAATAGCTCCGCGGTGACCAAATAGCCCCATTTTACGGTACATACTTTCTTTTGCTGTCGCCTTTAACTTCATTAATTTTTCATTATTTTTATAAAGCTAGAGCTAAGAGCACTTAGTGTCTTCTATCTAGATATTGCATTCGAATGTATCAAAAAAAA
This sequence comes from Popillia japonica, assembly GCA_004785975.1. Classification (NCBI taxonomy): domain Eukaryota; kingdom Metazoa; phylum Arthropoda; class Insecta; order Coleoptera; family Scarabaeidae; genus Popillia; species Popillia japonica. Next base: position 5,486 of record SMLS01075348.1, read on the forward strand.
ATAGAGAAATTGGATCGAATAAGAGTAGAACATCGTAGATTACACAACATACTTATAGGTACCTACTTTTCAAATGTCAAGCACTAGATCAAAGCTTTCAGCACACTTGGATCAACCCTGCAATTTAAATCAAACTTATACGTTAGCTTACGTACAAGCTAAATTGGAATTATCAGCAGGATGTAGTAAAGTTTCTTAAACCAATTTATTCAAAAAATTGCAACAATTTGCATATTTTTGATGAAAGCAAATAGCGATTGATACTATTGCATGTTTCTGCCTCTTGAACTTCTAATAAGTAGGTACATGTCATGGTATTGTATGGTTAATTACATGTTACAACAGTATATGAGTATGTAAAAGAAGTTTGGAGGCAGAATGTGTGTGTGTGCAAAACAAACTTGTGCCAATCTTAAGCAGGAACTATACATTTGGACCTAATTGCAGTGTTTAGATAATATTCCAGATGTTATTATATAGGTAGATTATCCCTGAGTCTTAATCGTTCCATCACATTACATATATCTATGCCCAACTAATGTTAATCTACTTAGTTCACATACACGTACACGTACATCTTTGATTCATACAATAAATAGTGCACCGAGCAAAGGTATCTTTCTCGGTAGTTTGAAAACCGCAAAAATTATTCTGTGTCCCAAAAGAACAGAAACAGTATCTTAGGTACTTATAGCATTCAGAAGGACTATTTTTTGATTTGATCAGGACATGAGTTTATGTCTTAACTCATTCTACCTTACTTGCAAAAATAGAGAGTTACGGTATTCGTAGAGTTGCGTTAGACATGTTTAGGTAAGTATTATTTATGGAACAGATGTCGCATTAGTTTCATAAGGAGCAATACTGAGCCGATCATAAGAAATTGTAGCTCTAAACCATGAGATATGATTGTTGGAGTACAGGGGTCAATAATACCTATTGGTTCGTCGCTATTTTTGATGTATGTACCATCACGGACTTCGGTTATGTCCGGTATCTAGCGGTACAGCCTGTGCTCCTGTCACTATTCCCTTTAAGATAAAATGGACATGGTGACAGGAGCGCAGGCTGTACCGCTAGATACCGGACATGACTATAGTCAGTGGGTGTACGTAAACGAGCTTTAAGCTACTTTACTGTGACATAAATAATTTAATCATTAATTGTAGAAAAACAAAATTAGTATCGTTCTCAAAAAATAGTAAATCGGATTATAGCTTAGCTACACGGTATGTAAAAATTGATAAGAAATCTATCCCTTCACATTCTAATTTCTTCAGATTCTGGAAGCAACAACATGATTGTTAATGTTGCTATTTTTTATCCTTATAAGAGAGTGAATTCAAGTTTGCTACACTATGGTGTGAGTTGTTTTAAAAGTTCTTGTCCGATACTTGAGTACTCATCTAGTAGGTACATATCTTACCTGCCTCAAATGATAAATTTAGATTGTTTGTAGACAGGTACCTATAACAGTCAAGATTTTTCAAATCTGAGCTATCGCAAGGGACATGAAAGGGTCACTTCTTTTTCTGAAATTGGAAGCTAATGACAATGCCATTTTTAAAGCCATAGTAGGTACCTAAACTTGCTCACAAGCGTAGATCAGGGTCCTCTGGATATAAGGACCACTATTTATTACGGATGTCAACGAAATCAGTTGGAAATTGTGAAGCCAACTGCAATGATTTCTAAAATATTTTGCGAGTTTATTTAAAGTAAATATCTAAGCTTTAAAGTGGTCAAACAATTTGTCACACCGAGTTTCCATTGTTAACTGGAAGCTTCCTATTTAACTTTGTCTAAATTAGTGGTTTTATTTTGTGCAATGAGAGTCAAAATGATTGATTGAGTTGGCAGCCCTTTTGGACCACGTTTTAAGTTTTATAATCGATAATATTCAGTTCGGAACTGTCAGCTAATATCATTCGTATTGAAATCGAAAAAGTCAGTAGCGTGGTAGGTACCTACATATTTATTTCGTGTGTTGTTTGTTGTTTGCTTATTTTAGGTATACTAACTGCTTCTTTTAATGTGTAGGTACTGAAGCATTTGAGAGCAATGTTGATAGTATCATGTCACGATTAGTGATAGCTGTCGATGCAACTGGCATCTTTGATATTAAAACATATAGGTAGATAGATATCTACCTACGCAAGCGAAGTAATGAACTTTATAACAAAAATCAGGTTAACCAACTCAATCAATCATTTTGACTCTCACTGTATATTATTGAATTGAATAAAAATAGCACCATAATACCTTATATTCTCATTCACAAAAAGAGAAGCGAAATAGCTATTGAATAATAAAAATACAACTAAATCTTCCACTCTAACGTAACAGAGAATGGCAATAACCCGCGGTGCATCGACAACATTTTCGGAGGTTCACGCCGGCGACGACGACGCCGACTGCCGCGGCCACAGCTGACGCGGACGACCCAAAAACCTATCGATTACAGTCGCGTGTATATGCTAATGTCGTCACCAGTTTCATTCCATGCCGCACGTCGACGTAGCTTTTGAAATTCGCGCGCGATTAAACCACCCTCTGGAATCAATTCTAATCGATCCGGTTATCTTAAAATGAAGTGTAAGTACACTAGTTACACCTGATACGAGTGAGATACATGGAAGGATGGGCACACGGTAAGTAAATCTGTGATATTTTTGTTCGTTTTTATACATACCTACTTACCAAGATTATGTTGCATTACGTAGCGAGAGACGAGAATAAATAGTCTATGTACATGGTATGTACTTATACATATTATGTATACATAGGTATGTACGTTAAAGTTAGAAAGCGTCATCATAACTCGTCGTATGAATCCTCTTCGGTGACTGGTATATAGCGCGTCTTTCTGCGCGTGGTCGCGTAATATCCAATGACAACGGCGCCGTATAAACCTGGAATATGCTCCCCGCACTTACCCCTTATATAATATGAGCAACACAAGTTCAACCTGGCGATGTATTCGGCACACCGACGCATCCGCGAGATTGTGTGGGTATTCCTCCACTACTATGCTAAGGGTAGTTTCCCTTTATATTGCGGTGTTCGAGGGGGTAAGGGATAGGACGCGTTATAACGCGGAAGGGACGCTCACGAGAGAGATCATATCGATCTCAGGGTTGCGCCGACGCTACTCGACCAATACCCGCGCGTTATTATTTCATATTTGGGCGTCATTGGACTATCTAACGGGCCAATCCACGTCGGCTTATAATAATTCATAACTCCCCAGTTATGATTGGTGTTATTAAAGGCGTCGGTTCTAAGACGACGCCTATTTCCGTCGTTAGGAATTATGACGGGAGAGATGATGAATTTGGGACGCCCAACCTGTGAGCGACGCGTTGTGCCCGGCGGCGTCTCTTTTTTTTTGTTTGGGTATTTTTGGATGTTCGCTATTTCGTAGGGATGTTAAGAATAGAACGGCGACGCGTCCTTGCGCCAGTTCTGAGGGGCGGCTATATTTAGCATGTATAGGACGGATTTTGTAAATATACGTTTTGTTTATGTGCTACCTACACCTGTACGTACCTACACACGCCTAGATATCACAGTACCTACCTAGGTAATGTGCCCACAACTTCCATCTACCTATCCATAAAGTGGAAGTAGGTAGATAATGTTTAAAGCCGTCGCAAGTACATACCTGCTTGGTAGAAAAACGAAGAAGAAGAATCCGAAATTAATGTTTGCCTGATACATCTAACTTGATGTAGTGTACCTGCCCGAAAAGCTAAGATCAATTTCGTATAGGTAAAAGCTCACATAAAGCTTGCTTTTCCGTCGGCAATATCCAGCCCTGGAAGTGAATGACTTTCGATTTAGTATCAAACGCTATGCTAGAGTCTCCGGTTCCCCGGAGATTCCCGTTTCTTCTATCTCTTCACAATGAGAAATGGTGGCCATCACGTTGACCGACGAAAGAAATGGTCTCTGTCCGTCCATCCTACGGTCCGGTCGTTGTGTCCGCCGGGAACACCGCTCGACGTTCGAAGTTGGAACGCCATCGTTCGGTCACATCTCGAATAACATATAACACGTCCGACACTATATATTCTTTTTCCTATATACACACACATACCTATATAATGTACTTCCGATTCTATATACATACATACAGTTCTTTCGCTGGATCTTTGCCGATACGTCATAAATTTCCGCCATTTTTTCGATACGAATCTAGTCGAATCAGACAAACCTGTCATTCTCTGTTTCTTTCTAAAGTTCATGTTAGTCAAGTAGAACATATAATCGTGTGGCTTAGCTTGTAATGGATATCGGATGACGTATCGGCAAAGATCCAACGAAAGAACTGTACATATGTACTTTATCTGGATCGACGGGGACTTCCATTTCTTTATTTCTTATGTGCAGAATATACTGCAACTTTAACTAAATATCCTTTAAATCTGAAAAATATAAACTCGTTTTCGATTTATTAACACATTAAAAGATCCTTTTTTGGGTTTTTTTGGGAGTTTGATAGATGTCAGAAATATTTTTTTGATCGTTACCAAACTGAAAATGCACTTTAAGCAATTTGACGATTTTACAGCTGTTAGGTGTGGTTTCACAGGAAGAATGCTCATTTTCACAAGGAAAATACTGTATTTAAGAAAAGTTCACTGTTTCTTGACAGTTTTAATAGTCGACAGAAATAGCTGGACTGTAATGCCTACTTATAGCAAGAAGAAGAAAATAACTGCCTTGGTAGTTTTACAACTTTCAAAAGACTTCTAAAAGTGTAGAAATTGCAGAAAAGTGTTTTTGCAATTTGACAGCTGTCAGACATATTTTGGACAATTTCTGATTATCAGAATTTAAGAAATAATACATCTTACACAGTCACAATTTCGAAAAAAAAATACTATTTAATTTTTTTTTCAGTTACACCTTTGAAAATAACCAAATCTATTTATAATTTCATACTGACATAGCATATGTCAGAAACTACTTGATTCCTACCTCCGCTAAAATAATAAATAAATTACTGCTTGGACAACTTTTAACACAACTACAAGAGTTGTAAGTGTTGAAGTTGCAAAAGAGTAGATACTTGTCAACTGAGCAATTTAGTGCGTTTTTTAGTCCTAGGACGCTCAAAATTTGTCAAAACTAACTGACCTGACGATTTTATAACTGTCAGAAATGAATTGTTAGATAGAATTGTCATTTTCAAGAAGAAGCTGTAGTTATCACTCAATGGATATTAAAAATACTTTCATAGTCAAAAAATATGCTGTTTGACACTCATCATAACTATTTTAACTGTTCTTCTTGACAGTAGGTACAAGAAAAAGATAACCGTTTCTATAGTTTCACAACTTTTAAAAGACATTATAACGACTGTATGTAAGAGTTTAAATGTCTAATTTTAGAGTTTTCTAGCGATGACTAGACAGCTAGAATTGTCATTTTCAAAAATAGAATACTGTAGCTATAATTTTGTGGTGTTGTAATACGTTTGAGCGTTATTGTACATATAGTTTTACACGTATCATGTTTCTTTTATAAGTTTTTTAAATGTCAGACATTTCTTGTGTGTAGATGTTTATTTGAAGGTTGCCACAGTATCGAATAAATTGTTGAATGTAATACATCGCATTATTTAAATATACTAAATATAATCAAGTTATCACAGTCAGAGGTATTTGGACAGTTATATTAGTTAGAAACCGTAATAGTGTTGTTGCTGTTTGCAATTGTCAAAGTGCACCCATCATTAACGTTCCTTAAAAATAACCGATTTCACAATTTTCTGGTTTTCAGATGTGTTTTGACAGTTACAACATTTAAATATCAGAAGAACATATTCCATTTATAATTTAGCTTTCGCATGCTGAGACTTAGATTTGTTGAGTAGTTGTTAAAGTGAACAGTTATCAGAAATAGTTACCTAATATTAAATTGTGGTATCTGTCAAAAGCAGAATAAAAAAGCTGATTTTATAGGTACTAGTATACCTTTCAAGTTAGAATTTACATTGTGAAAAACATATAACATGACAGCTGTCAGAAGTTTTTTGTTGTTGCGTTATTAATAACACTAAAAAATAATCAATTAACCATTTTTCTAATCGCCAATGTATTCATAATACTAGGTACTTATAATTTCTTATTAGTAATATTTTGACAAGTAGGTACACCTGTTAAAAGTAACACATTTGACAGCTGTCAGCTGTCAAGTATTTCAACGATTGTATCGACTAAAATAATACAAAATAAATGATGTAGCTAGCTTTTAAAAAGCTTATAATGCCGGCATATGTTGGAATTGTAATACAGTAACTTCTGCCACAATTTGATAGCAATCAAAAGTATTTATTGATGGTTGCAACATTTAAAATCGTGTAAAGACTCAGACTTTACAATTTCGTAACCGCCAATTAAGTCTCAATAGTTCAGCAGTGGTCAAACTTGTAAAGTTACTTGCCAGGAGTATTTTAACTGGCGCATCCACCAAAATGGTAATTCTGTAAATGCGAAAGTAGTCAAACCATAATTGATTTTACAATAAGTGATTTGACAATTTACTTGTTGCCAGATGTGTTGACAACTGTCAAAAATAGTGTTGCAACAACCTGTTATTCTTAGTATTGTTATAACTCTGAGTTTAGCTGACCGAAATATTGCAAAGACATCGCCGGTTCTTTTTTTCTGTTGTTGGATTAGTATTTAGTTCCGCATTCGACACACTTCTTATTTTTCTACCTTCGAAAAACCAGTAGGAAATTTCCTAAATATTTAGATGTCCATCTAGGGAGGGAGCTTCATACCATATTGCCGTAAAACGATTGCGTGTGTGCACTGTCAAGTGTTTACTTAAAGATATTGATTTTGGAGCGGTCGGTGTGATGCTGGAGCGTCGTCCTCTCTTCGCTATACTAACCTGATGATATTCCCCCGTCACCCCTGTGTGACGGTCCACACAGTGTCCGGTTTTCGTGAAGCGTCTTTTCCGAGGTCTGTCCTGATGGGAACCAAACTAGTTCCATCACAGCCCGTTTAAATTGAAACCTGTCACGCTGAGATAGTTGATGACGTCGGCGTCGTCGCTAGATTCGCATAGAACTATACATTTATATAGATTTTATACGTCCTATAAGTGGATTATTATTTCTCTGGAGCGGACCTGTAGTGGTGGCAACGGTAAGTATACAACGAGGTGGACGGCGTTGTCCAGTGGCGTTCGTGCGCGCGCATTACTAAGATCCACAGATCGCGGGGTACTCCACCGGTTCCCCGGCATGTACGAAACGGACATCAAGCAAGCAAGCGAGCGGAATCCTAACCGGCGAAGAGTAGGAGGAAGAGGAGAAAGAAGAGGAAAAGGGACCAAACGGTGTTGTATATATGTATGTATGTGTCGCTGCTATAGCTGCGGCCAGGATGCTGCCTGCTTAGAGGCACGAACGGACGTATACGTACTACGTATGTACACATACGTACGGACGGACGGACGGGGAGAAAAATTCAATATTAATATCGAGGCGGAGTGAGTTGAAGAAGTCCGCATTGCGCCACGGGGGCCACTCAGGCTCCCCTCTCGAGGCCGCCAATCGCGCGAGAGACGTGCATCCGTCCGCGGGACATCGTCAGGGTTGAGGGGGGGAAAACGACGACGATATGACTAGCTCTCTTCCTCGCTCTAACCCGAATGCCGTATGAATATGATGAATTTATGGAAGTAATAAACGTGAGGGCCACACCATTGGTCGTTCGCGGCTTGTCCCCCTACTTTTGCGCGCCGAGATCTTCAGCATCACATACATACGTCTTGTATATATACGCGATCTTTGCGCGCTCGTGTATCTAAGAGACGGCCCATTTCTTCTTATCGTTCTTCTTCTCACGCTCTTTCGCGTACGATGATCATTGTTATTGTTTTATTTAATACAAACTTAATTTTTTTTTAATTCTTGATTTGGGGGGACTTGGGGATTTTACTGAAAAAGCGAAACGTGGGTATTATGTACCTATTATGTTTTTGCAGTAGCTATAGGTACATATGTAAATACAATATGTCATATACTTTCAAAACAACTGCTTCAAAAGTTCTAAAAACAGGCGACAAGCTAAGATTTTTCTCCTCCTCTGTCTTAAAACTTCTACATTGTACAATGTATAATACATATATACTACTACCATCACGTACATACATATATGTATGTATAGAGCTAGAAACTCTAACAAATTCGCAGGCATCACGAAATCCATGAAACTTAGTTCTTAGTTCGTTTGCCTGGAGGTTTCTGTGAGAGACTGTGTGAGAGAGGAAGAAACGCGGGTGGCTCGCGTGGGAGGAGGGCAAACAGCGGTGACGTACAGGGTCAAGCTAGTGCTACAAATGTGGCGCCCAACCGGAGCGACCTCTCCACATACTAGGGGGGAAAGGTAAATACGGATCTAAAGACAAAGAAAGCTTTGTGGACGAGATTTGCTCCTCCGGTTGGACTTTGCCGGGAAATCCTAACCCTCGAATCTTAATAATTCAAATTTGTAGGTTTTAATTCTTATTTTCTTTGTGACGATTTTATTAGTTTAAATTAAGAGACTCATCTTCTTCTCTATAAATATTAAACGAGAAGAAATTAAGCTCGAGATGAACGCGAAAGAACAGAGCGGGGAAGGCTGTATAAGACTAGGAGATCGAGTGCCGTGCATTTCCATCATTAGAGGAGTAAATACGGAGCGGCATCATCCGGAGGACCCTGTGATTTTACCACAAATTAACCTTTGATACTGTTCTCGGTGGAGATATAAAAAGCCGAAGTTAATTCCGGGACGGGATCTTACGATCGGCGAGTTTTAGGATGGCGAAAGAACGGCGGACGCACGGACAAGGACCAGGGGCGTCTGTATCAGTTTCCATAGCGTGGCAGGCAGGCAGTCAGCCATCCGGATAGCCCGCACTTGAGGAGCCGTCGTCGAAGAATACATTTAAATGGAAATGTTTTCCCGTTAAAATACAAAGCAAAAGTTGTGTCGAAGATAAATTAGTGTGTCGAGTAGATACATGGATTTTTTTTCTACGATTACATGCAATCAACGAAGCTTTTTTGCAATGTAATGGTTAAAAATCTGTTAATAACGAAACATTTTGAGTGGACTCAATCCTTAAGGCAATATTGAGCAATAAACCAGTCCATGGTATTTTGTTTTCTACACTATACACAGTGGTCCCCTGCCTAACTTAAAGAAGGTGATAGCATCAGTGTAAGTCAATTTCCTATAGACTCTTTCTAAAATTTTGCTGAAGAAACCGACAGTATTATCAGCTGAACCTCAAGTACAAACTTTTCATGTTGGGAGCTTTTTTCTTTTACTAAACATTGACTTCAGAAACCTTTGTTTTTGATATTGTAAAATTGGCTGCTTTGTGAAGTCGTTGACATGCACATGTTTATGAGAATTATCCAGAGAGTCTTAATGGTACTCTCAAAGAAATTCCAATCAACTCTTTATGCCTGTTCAAAAAATTTTCAAGCTAATTAGAGCCATGACACCTAGGGTCGAGAATCAAACCAAATCATCTGGAAAACCGCAACGGTAACAACAGACCAATCTAAAAAGGAAAATAACGGAAACCTCGACCATCGTCCGAAATGAAATACCGAAATTAAAGCGCACCTGAAACGACGACGCCACATCAAAGGCGAACGACACCCTTCCCCCATCACGTTTCTTCGACTCCTTCCTATACTTATATACTATGCTCCTATGCTCCAGGTTGTTTCGTTTTTCTTTTATTTCATTTCGGCGTCGGTTTTTCTTCTCTATTTTTTTTTGTTTTATTTCGCTACGTAGTGTGCCGCGTTGCTGCGGGGATTCGAGTTCACCTCCTCGTCGTTGCCCTACGAGAAAGAAAGGTAAATTGATTCTGTCAGAAGCATGCTGAATCGGCGGGTGCGGTTTTCCTCTTGTACGTGTGCGTGCGTGTGTGTGTATAGGTAGTAGTACTCCCGGTTGTTGTTTGTCTTTTTTTCTTTTTCGTTCTGGTGGAGGGAAACGCTAGATTCTCGCATCATGATTTTATTAATAGATCGATATTAAGCATCAATTTGTCTGATGTTCCGTCTCTTTCCCTTTCAAGTCTTCTTCTTTCGTGCCATTTCCGCATGTATTTGTATCTGTGTAAATGTGTGTGTATGTGCATGTATATAAGAGTTTGTTTGGTAGTTTTGAGCGCGTGGATTCTCTTTAACGAAACGTCATTCGCAGACTAATTTTTCTCTTTTTGTTATTTTTTTTTCGCTCTCTGTAGTCGATGCTTCGAAATTGATGTGGGGAAAATGAGAATCAATAATGGTTGAGAGTTAATGGGTTGGATGAAAGAAGTAATCTCGTATTTAACGAAAAGCAGATCGTGTATTAAGATGAACAAATCAGATTGATATTTTGATCTTTTTCTTTTGAACATACTTGCCTGGAAGTAATATAAAATTGAGACATTGAAAAGCCACATTGACATTTTTGACTTGAAATTGTTGTAACAACATATCCCAACGTTATGGCAGGATAATCTACATATATGTAGATAAGTTTATAATAGCAGAAACTTGCAAAACTTAAGCAGTAGGTCTTAATATTTTTTGATCATTAAAATATCTGCCTTTGGAAGGTTTGAAACAGAGGCAAGTTTGTTAAAAACTGGAAAGCCTACATAATGCTTAAAAAGAATGTAAGGCAAGAGATCCTTCTTTTCGTATCGCCAGACTACCATCATTTAAATTTTTCCAAAATGTACTCTCATTGAATATCGAGAAATAGTATATTCTTCATGCAAGCCAACATTTACTTCCAGGTAAATTCCTATAAATAGGTGAAAATTAACCTGTTAAATATTAAATATGTTGATAGTTATATATGCGGCAATGCTGTGTTGTGAGGAGCAACAAACTTGACACCTCACCGGAGGGAACCACAGAGGCCCACGAGCTCGGCCCACTCTGTGTCTGGATCGGTGGTGGTTTCGCAGAGGCCAACGAAATCTCGGCTCACTCTGCGAACGGACGGTGGTGCTTCTGAAGAGGCCAACTGGATCGGCCCACTCTTCAGAATACTATAATAATAATAATAATAATAATTCATGCCTTAGCATCCCCCAACAGCTTGCGCCAATTACAGGGGGCATCGGCTGGCCATGAGTTATTATTACGCCTGCGGCTGTAGACCGACTTAAGATGTTATCTTTCCGCATTTGCCGTGGAATTTGGGAAACTACAGAAAACCAAATTCAGAAAGAACGCATCGGATTCGAACCCGATACCACCAGACTCTGAAGCGAGCGCGCTAGCCACTGCGCTACACAGCCGACACTCGGGATTATATGGAGCCAACAAAGCTTCGGCTCACCCAACGGTCAGGATGTGCTGACCAATTGAATCGGCTCCGGCAGTCAGGAAGGAAAGGGAAGAGAGTTGGCAAGTAAGTGAAATCTAACATCAAAACGCGGCCTTTATATACCCTGGCCAGTACCTTTCTGTGGCATGACATCACGAGTAAAAACATGGTTAAAATATTCACAGCATATCGAAACTCGACATATATAGGTGAGATCAAAACTATTTACATCTATGCTAGTTCAAGAAAACAATTGAAAAATAAATATAAATTCGGTAAAAATAAACGGAAATAACTTCTAAAAAATTGTTTCGCTTGCTACGAACGTCGGAGTTTGTTAGAAAATAATAAAAAAAACGCGAACAACTTTGCAAAATGTCATTGGTAACATATTGCAATGGGAAGTGTGTTTCTTCACCTATTGGTCTTAATACTATTGGTAAAATTCCAATGCGAATAGCTTGCTACCTTCAGCTTGGTAGTGCAAGTAATTTCCACTACTGTTTCGAAGGAGTTCAGCGATATTGTTGGCAGATCAAGAAAGTGATTTGCTGCTTTTAATTAAAAGACATGGTGTATGGAAGTCATCTACACACTCAAAATATTTTTTTTTAGGAGGGCAAACAAATTTAATAGCAAAAATTCAACTAGCATAGGTTGTAAATCAGCTTTTGTATTTGTAATTTACTCAAAATTTCCTATAAATATTCTACCAACTCTATGTAACAGAGTTAGCCTTAATTAAGAAATCATACCGTGACTCGATGAGGAGAACAAATTTGTACCAACTCTGTATATGCGAGGAAACTTGTAAATCCTGCAAGAATTACGAGATTCAACGGCAAACGTAACACAGTCCCGCGTGTACGTCTTTTTCTCGTTTTGCAACGGGAAGGCAGACATAGCAATAGTGACAGGGCGAAGAACACGCAGAAGAAAATAAAGAAGAAACCGACTGAAGAAGAAAAGTTCGACGTTAGCCTCAGTCTTTCTTTTACTCAGCGCGTCCGCTTGTTGTTCTCTCCACTTGAGTCCGGTCGATCTTGAACGAGAAGTGGAGCTTTGGCCGTGGGGGTTGTTTCTCCAGGACGCGACCATCAAAGTTTGATAAGTTCGCGTTGTTGTGTGAGTATGTGTTTGTGTGTGTGTGTGTGTGTGCATGTGAGAGAGTTAGAGGGTGGTACGTACCCTGGAACTATGGACACCGGTCATTTTTCTCTCGCATTCAATCTACACAAGCCAATCCCAATTCACTCCAAGATTTCCATCGAGTTCTATTTTATTTATTATTACAACGATATTGATCGATGAAGGCAGCGAAATTTTGGACATCTTTCCTTTATTCGCCGTTTTAATGAGACGGGACAAGTGTCTGGAACAAAGCTCGGCAGAAATACTCATTAAATCGTTCCTCCTCCTCTTGGATATTTTATCTCCATCCATTTCATCCGGTTAACGTGTTTGTCACAATTATTAAGATTTCGTTTTCATCTTAATGTTTACCTGCAGAAATGACATTCCAACGCTATGCTGAGGCACTCAACTCGAGGTTCAGTTGGGGAGAGAATTATAAACGAAGCGGATACAGTGAGCTGTAAAAGTCCGGTGGAACAAAACCAAAATGAAATAACGAGTTTTATTCCGGAGTTTTGCCGCTCAGTGTATACAGAGTTGGGTCGAGGACGAGACACCTTTCGGAATGCCCCCTCGGAATTAATTTACTTTATATAAGACGGTAGCAGCAGCGTTGTTATTAACGTTTATTAAATTGTTATGAGAGAAGATGGAAATCCTGAAATGAGGGTATATAGGTGGGTGGGTGTCTATTATATTAGACGGAAGACGGCGAGGTTCAGGAAATACCTTCGTTAATATTCATTAATGTGAACGATGCCGTTATATCTCAGGAAGGGCGTCATAATCACACCGTAATCTTCATATAGAATAAATTGGATTATTATTAGTTGTGTTTACTAGAAACAGACTTTAATTCTTTTCATTTCAATATAACTGGATGTGAGGCGCAGCAGGGTAGGTATCTAATCAAGCCGGGAAAGGACATATTACGTATACGCTGCTAATCTTAATTGCTAATTTTATTCGAGCTCGCAATCTGTCCAATGAATGCACTTTATAAAATCAGCCAGCGAAGCGTTAGCTCGACCCCAGCAGCGGTAGGAACAGTCCAAGTGAGCCCGAAAGAGACGGAGACACGTTTTAATTGTAAGAGACATAAATCCTGATGGCAGTCTCCTTGCTTACTTGTGCTTGCTACTGTTTGCCGGTATATTGCTGCTTGCCTCACCGGTCTCTACCCGGAATCAATAACGCAATGAATAATAAATAGCTAGTAACATCTGTGCAGAATTCAACCATGTCGTGTCGAGGAGACAACTTCAATATTTGCGTTATAATAGGAGCAGTAAAGTAGGGTTGAATAGTGGAAAAAAGTCGTTTGATTTTCCAGCACTTAATACAGTAAAATTTCGTAAAATTTTCAAAATGCTTAGAGTTCAATTAGCTGACCACACTGTGGAAACAGTTATTTCCTAGAGTTTTGACAGAGAGCAACTATCAAAATAGATGTCAAATTTCAAAATAGTTTAGGTAGTTGTAATGTGACAGTTTCAACAATTACAGTTTTATATACTTTTCCTGCTGTCATACAGTTTTAATGAGCAAGACTATCAAAATATTGCAGAAAACAAAAGTTGTGTAGAAATGGTAATTTTTCTCAGATTTTATAATATTTGCGGACAGCAGTACCTAAATGACAGATATTGTTCAAAATTTTGACAACTATGAAATTGCAAAAACGGCTTTAGCATTTGGCAAGTACAACAGTTAACATATTTATTGTATCTGTCAAACTGCGAATAAGTGGCTATCAAAAATTTATGAATGCTGTCATAATTGTGCGCACTTGACAATCGCAATTCAAAAACCGATTAACAGGAACTGTGAGATGGCAATCGCTGTTGTATTGTTATAGTTTCTGTAAATGTAACTTTCATAATATTTGTAGTTGGGATTCACTACTTACAACCTACAGAAGCATTACTTTCTTACTGTTTTGGTTGATGTACCTAATATATGTACATCCAAGAGTCATTACATTATGACCACCATTATCACTGGATGCACTGATGGACGGAGCACATTGGGACCCATAATCCCCATACAATAATTCCTCCGCGATATACAAAGCATGGTTTTAAGGGACGATAGCTACAACGATTTAGAAACAAAAACATATAAAACACATTGGGTCTATCTGTAAGCGTAAACGAGAAAAAAAATTATTTCTAAAAAACCTTATTTGGTCAAACTGTACAAGAAAACTCATCCATATTGCTTCTTAAATAACCAAAAAACCATATCAAAAATTTAGGGTTGAAAATAACTGAAAACAGCGATGAAAACGAATTATTTAATACTTTGAAATTGAAGCGTGGTGTCATTTCTCTTACACCGTACTGTACACGTATTGAATAGAGGCACAGATGCAAGCCAAGCTTCATCTGTTTACACGACCTTGAACCACATTAGACTCTTGTATGGTACGAAGTCAATGGCCATACGTTTTAAAAATAAAGGTACTTTTGCGTTTTCTTTAATAAAGTTATGACAATAAAATCGATGTTATGTTGAAGTTAGAGTGAAAAGGGCGTATTTAATAGCAGCCTCCGATCGGTAAATGAAAATTTAAGTTGAGGGAAAGTCGCATTGAATGAAATCAATGTAATTACTGCAATTATGTTATGGCGCTTTAAGCTCTTTCGTAAAGGCTACTACAAAATTGAGTTCTTTTCTTTTATTTGTGATAAATTGGTGGTCCTAAAAAGGACTTTTTTGAGAGGAGAAAATGTACTACAGGAAAGGCTCGATGTGTTGCCCATTTTCAAGAACACACGCCTGCGGGTAAATCCTGCACTGATCAGCTGGCTTTGTACAGTATGCGTCGAAGTTTGTGACAGATAGACCAAAGGTGTATTATATGTTTTTGTTTCTAAATCGTTGTGGCTATCATCCCTTGAAAGTATGCTTTGTATATCGTGGACACCCTGCATACTACGTGAACACCGCTACAGAAGAAGTGGGATGGTGTTTACCAACAGGATAATGCTCCACGTCATAAGTGTTGAATTGTCATGGAGTGGTTCGAGGAACATTCCAGTAACTTCCAAGTCACGTTTTGGCTTACAAAAACACCTAACATTAATTTAATAAAGCATTTGTGGTCCAACCTGGAAAATTAAATTCGTGCAGCCACGAAATGTGCGGAAATTGCGGTACCAGCTGGTGAGTGCTCGGTATTAGATACTTCAAACTACCTACCAGCATCTCGTGAAGTCAATGTCACGCCAGGCACTGGCAGTTTTGAGAGCTAAAGGTGCTCCTACATATTAACAGGGTGAGCTAATATAGTTTTCGTAAAACTGCAGAAATGTTATTATAATAAATCTGTCGGTTGTTAACCTCTAAAACCATGCAAGAATGCAAGAACTGCCACTATAAAAGACAGGTGCCAAATTGCCTATACTTAACAGTTAATGATATTTCTCTTCGAATAAGAGTTCTATTTTTAGTTTAATATTTGAAGGTTTTTTTATATAAAATTTTCACTGAATAATTTAAACAGAGATACCAACAAATCTCTTGAACTGTGGCCTTTATTAACGGCCTCTCTTTTTTTATTTTGGTTCAAATGAAAGAGTTCAATTAAAAGTATTCCGGTGACTCGTTATATACGGCACGCAAACTGTCAGCTGTGATTAGTAAATGAGCTGAACGGCGTTTGACGGCATTTAAATATTAGATTTTCCGGCAACAGATACACACACATGTGTGTACTTCAATCGGGACAATCACTGCTTGAGAGAGCTCGGAGTTATCTGACAGCGCCCGGCGAACCTTTTTCAATCAAGCGATGATGAACGTTCCTATATCTGTGTGTATATATATGTATGTAGGTATACACTAACGTGTAGGAAAACACGTTAAAACCCATATCACGATGATTCTTTTCATTTGACGTATGTACAGAAACGAACCCCCTGTCGTTTGATCTAGATCGCACCTTATTAAAATAAAATGCTGTATTTTGTTCGTCAGTTAAACGCTGAAGTGATTCGTTATATCTCGCGAATAATTTAGAACGATTTGGCATTCAGAATTGTCGATATTTATTCTTAAATAAATTATCGTTTAACTCTAAATCTACCTATACAACATACACACATGTACGTGTTGTGCTCTGCTCTCTTATTCCAAAGGGACCGTTTCTAATGAAGCATATTTCATGTCCAGTGCATGCCTTTTATTAGCCTTGTAAGCCGAGAGATTAAGCAATAACTTCTGGGGGAAACAACGCGGGGACAAACGAAGATAGAGAGTTACGAATGCGTCTGGTGTGGGTGAAAAGGCGAGGATGAAAACTGACCGCTAGTAGGGTTGCCGTTGGCCCTTTCGCTACGCGTTTATTTAATGTAACGATTCCGGAAATAATGACCCAAAACTGTAATAATGCGGCATGCGTCGATGGTTAAAGCGAGATGTAATTTTCCGATTTCGAGATTAAAATGCCGAAATGTATGAATTTCCTACAAAATTACTAAGAATTTTGGATGAAAATTTTAGTGAATTGTTCTAGAATTATTGACTATCAAATTATATAAAAGGACTATTTTTTCTCAGATTTGACCATTGCAATCGTCGAAATAAAATAATACAATAAATGATTTTCCAGTTTGACAGTTAATCTATAAAAGCATTTTTGACAAAGTTATATAAGTTATATTTTTTTGTAAAAAAAAAATAGTTAACATCTTTTGACAGCTGTCACACTCTACAAACGCTAGCAAATTGTATGCAGCAGTTAGTGGTTGCTATTTTAAGATTGACGCTGATAATAACGATTCAGATTCAATACTTATAAATGTCAAAATAACATATTTATGACAGTGCTAAAATTGTCAAAACAGTTTCGTAAATTTGAAGAAAAGCTTTTGTTTTCATATTATTTTGGCAGGTGTAATACCTGTAATACCAAAGCTGTCATATTTTCTAGGTAATCTCCAAATCGATAAAATTCCATATTGATAGCTGTCAAACTCTTGGATGGTAAGAGCAGAATAAGTAAAAAAAGTCATTTGTTATGGGTTTCTTTTTCAGCACCTTTCATCATCACAAACACAATATTCTTGTACAAATATGTCTATACGTTACATTTTTTCTCTACATTCTGACTACCTCCGAATATCCTTAAAATTAACCAAGATTAGGAATACAACCTGTATTATAAGCACACAGTTCCGGTTATCCGTCCATAGTCCCGACTGTCAATAGCAGTTATATATCGATTGGGGCGAGCATTTGTCATAGAAAGAGAGTGAGTGTGGGTGTCAGGGGATGCTGTGGATATGGAGAGAGGTGAAAAGAGCGAGAGAGAGAGACACTCCGCACGTACGAGAGAAAGAGAGACATTGACGGAGAGCAAGAGAAACTGGGCACTGGTCAGCGGAACAGCATCGGCTAGCCAAGCCTGTGAGCGAAACGCGAAAAGAGGGTAGCTGTAATCGTAATAGCGAAACGGGTGCGACAGAGACGAAAGTATAGGACGAGACGAGGATGTAAATATACGGATATATAGATATATACATATATATATATACAGGAGAATGAGGAAGAGAGTCTCTCTGATCAATACCCAGGTCTACCGCTGGAGTGCCAACAAAGCAACTATAACGGATTCTGGACCATTGTTCATCAGGAGGAGATAAAATGAGAAACTGAATTTCTGGCCATTTCTCTTTGTTTCCCTCGCTGCCTCGCCCCCTACCTCTCGCTAACTCCCTCGAGCTACGCCGCATCGTCCGCTATATCGGACGGACTCTACTGGCGAAGTTCGTTTGTGTTGTTGATTTTAGAAACCTTATGCTGCTACTGCTGCTGCTGTTCCTATTCCGCTCTGGTCTTCGTCGGCGAATTCGTGCACTCCTATGTTTAGTGATTTTTCTTTTCTCCGTTTCTCCATCTGAGGGAAAATTGAATTCCCAAAAACGCGCGTTCCACTACTAACATATAGACGGATAGATGTCCACGGCGATCTCCAAAAGGCATGAAAAAAAAATATCGGACTCGAGAAAAATTCCTTTGATCAAACTTGGGAATGTGTAGCGGAACTGTTTCGCAATAAGACGTGACCACTTTGGATTTATATATATTCTGCGGTAATAGTAGTGGAAGTTTATTGAAATAATAGGTTTTTCGGTTGTTTTTCTCGTTTTGGTTGCTTTGATGGCAAAATGTTAAAGGTAGGAAACGAAAATAACTGCGATGTAGTGCGCCTACTAGACAAGCTCCAAATTCATAGTAGTGTTTTGTAAGATGCTAGGATTAAAACTACAAATCAATTAAAATCTCTAAGGGAACGTCTTAGCCTCTTTGTTAGATAAAAGACAACAATCTATATTGCGGTACCATTGCTTTATATGTAAATACATATTTACAAACCGTACATGCCAGAAAATTTCATTTCCATTGAGTTTTATTTCGTATCCTGGATGTTCGCGCATACACACAACGACAAGCAGACGTATATTTTGTCAGTTTGCCATAGGAAAAAGAACACTGGAATTCTTATGCTTTTCAAACAGCCAATTAAATTAAGATATATAGCGAACAGACCATCGCGGAGCATATTTAGAGAATTATTAACGACTTTAGTAGCAAAGAAACACTAAATGCAACATGAAACGGGCCAAAACGGGATCTAATTGATAAATTACGGCCGGTAATATTCCAGATATCAATGTAAATTTGTACGCTGTCGTTGGAACTTTTGACAAAAGAATTCGTTTTATTTAAGGAGACGTTAATAGTTCAACTTTGGAATGGAGACTTTATTATGGTGCCCTTGCTCTTGAACTTTACCTATATGTATATGTATATGTATATGTATGTAAATAATTTAAGCTATACAACGGAGGAAACCGTTGCCAATTCTCACTGCTGTTCCTGCTTGTATGTAAACACATCACAGAATTAAAACAGATGCAGATGAAAAAATTTACATCTTCTTGGTTCTTCCTGTTGATTACTTTACAGAAAGTTTCGCAAGCAGTTCGAAATTAATTTTCCCCGTCCTTGCATTCCGAAATGCTAAAATGCAAAATCAGAAGCGATCTATCAGCATAGTACGACGACCGACGGAGAAATTATTTTCGTTTCCCGCTAAGAACCCGGAACGAATCGTACGGAAGAAATCGCCTTTCCTCCCGACAATCCAAATAATCTCAATCATTCATGTAAATTACTGATTTTAATGTCGACGTCGCCAAGTTTTAGTTCTTCCGAGCCGATCGTCCGCATTAATTCCGAAAGGAAATGAAAGAGAGCCATTATTTATTGAAGGAATGTCAGATGTAGATATTTGCATTTAAAAAAGTCTTGATTAAAGACGATTCCCCCTGTTATTTTTATTAGAATTAACATCCCAGGAATACTAGATGGCATAAATAAAGATTGGGAACATAAAAATTTAGACCGCTAAGTAAGCCAGCAGCAACTGCAAACATTGAGACAATTAAAAATCCCATAATGCTCAATATATGTATATGATAGCTTTTGGTGTAACTTAATATTACAATGCTTAGTGAAAGAATACAAGAATCTAGCCATTAAACAAGAAAACTTCTCCATTAAAATCTCATAAATACAATTAATAATCTGCAACTAGTGGATGGCAAAGTCTGGTAGTCTTGTTCTAGAAATTTTGAAATATTTGTAAAATTTATTAAAATCGATAATGATAAAATCCGTGAGTATGAAACTAATAGAGCTAACAGGCATGGGTAACTCACTATCACCTTTTATTCCTGAGTTATTCATGAGCAATTTTGACATTACAATGAAAGGGTACAGATCAGATATGCTGATGATATTTTCATCATATCAAATATACGAAAGTGTGACATTAATGTATTTTTAAGCAAGCTTAGCAGAAGTCTCCAACCATAAAATTTATTCTAGAACAAGTGAACACTCGTACACCATTCTTAGACATATTAGTATGTAATTAGAAATAAAAATAGGAGAGAAATAGATGTATACATAAAAGATTCCAAGGAATAAATCGCTTTATCACGTCCGACTCCAGTCACAGCTTTGAACACAACATGACAACTTTTAATTTTGTGATCAACCGTTTGGTTAGATTTTTCTTGACCAAACATAACATTAACATAACAATACAAAAAAAACTTGGAAATTGGATATATAAGGAATACCTCAGAAATTTCACAATTCTACAATCTCTAGATCCCCCAAAAGTTCCCTCAAAATTGAGTATTATGATGTTTGCTTCAAATCTCCCAATACATTAAAAAACCTTCAAGGAAATTCAAGAGATTGGGCAAATTTTTCGAAATTATGAAACTAATTGCAACGACTGTGATTAGAAATATATTGAGCAGGCTACACGATCAATTAGTAGCTGATTCAAGGAATATATGGCTCATTTTAGATATAATAGACCTGGGAAGTCGATGGTCACCTCGTAGTAGACCACATGAGATACTATAACTATAGATAACCTCAACATGAGAAAAACTCTTTTGTCAAATTGGGAACTTGACGTAGTTCAAGCATCTATATTCAGAAAAGTAGATATAATTGATTAAACTCCGTTTTGGGAGCAATACCCAAATTAGACCTATATATGTAGATTACTGACGAAATAGTTATTCATTTTGGTTGACTATTTCATTGTGCATGATGCGTAAAAATTTAGATGTATTGACGTTTCGTCATAGTAAAACATTCAATTAATACTGATTCATTCCTTATAAACATCATCTTTTAATCATCGCACGAATTAGACAAGAACACAGAAACCCGTGCAATTAACTCGTATAGGTCTTGTGGGGATTTTATTTTCACCCAACAACACAACATTTCCACAAACCACAATAAAGAACGTATTCTCAAAATGGCAGGTACATACATACTTATACGCAGATAACTAGTTCGATTACGATTCCGAACGCATGCAGTGTTTATGAGTGTGAAACAAATCGTCCTTGTACGGACAGATCGATATTTCATTAAGATTGATGAACGTTCTTTCCACTCTATTTCAAAAACGTTCGTTTCGATTTCCCATTTCTCTGTAACAACGTTTAATTCTTTTTTTTGTTGGTAGTTTTTCGTCCTCCAATGTTGGAATCGAATTTTAAACATGTTAGATTCGTCCTGTGTAATAAGAGTAGTATACATAGTTTAGTATAGAACTTAAGACTAATTTAAACCGTTGTATTCTGGCGGCAAATTAATCTGGAACTGCCCGCCATCGTCCCGGAACCCCAGAAGCTACTACTCCGTAGTTCCTCTCACTTCTGTTCACCGGCCCACAACAAACTACAAAGCCGAACTTATATTGCGGCTATTAATTTTAGTAACCGAGTAGGTCCGGTCATACCTTACGTCTAATTGTATCACCGTGAAATAAATTGCGCACGATGCATTAATTACACTCCCTTACGTCACTATGTATACACGGATGTGTGTGTGTCTGCAGTATACAATCGTATATGCTAGGAGGACGTGTGTGTGGGTGGAGGTGGTGCAGGTACGGTAGGATGGTTGTGTTAGTCCGGTCACCCTTTCTCCCCAATCCAGGCTATATCCCAGACAGGTTTATGCGCTATATGCTGTTATGTTATATGTATGAAGCATGCGGAGCTATCCAGGGGCCATATATTACCGGGACTGGTCGGCGTGTCCGACGTGCACGGGATTAAAAACGGAGCACGTTCCGTTTCCTGCTGCTCCTGTTAGTGTTGCCTATTTCTCCTGCTGCTATCATGCCTTATATTCCAGTGTACATAATTTTATTTTAGAATTTCAAACTTCTTCTTTCACGTAGAGAAACCTACCCTAAGCAAGGAATTAAAACTTTAACAGAATAACAATATTTTAAACAAACTTTATTTTTCGTTGCAGAACGGCTGGATTGTTTTTCGAAGTGCTCTTGAGATTAAATTAATTGGCTAGATCCACCAGCAAAATGTCTAAATTTCCTGGTTAAACTTAGCAAAAAACTATTAGCCAAACGTTTCTATCTTTAAAAAATTATCAAAACAAGATTTTCCTCTCTAATTCGTCTCATTTTATCGCCTCACCAGTCACAATATACGAACGTTTTGTGCGAAAACGGGAAAAGGAGATAAACCGGGAGCGAGATATGTGGGAGACGTTGGGAACGGCAACAGTGGAGTTGGGTAAGGGGGCGAAGAAGAACTATTGTATATATTTCTCGTTCCTCGTCCCCGCTCCCGCCTCACGGCCGCACTCGAAAGAAAAGCACTTTCATAAATCTGCAGCGAGATATATGTGCTCACAATTTCCGGGATCCGGCCATTAAGCTGAGCCTGGAACGGGGCGAAATCGAGACATTGCTGTTGCTGCCGTTGCTCGCGAAGAAACATCAGTCTCTTCTTTGCCCGACGTTAGTCTCCAATATCTAATATACAGTTTCTTCCTACGTTCGGGGTATGATGTTGAATATTTTCGTTCGTTCAATTTTGCGCAAGTCGCAGCTGCCCGGCTCTCTACGTGAGAACGTTTTCCCATCGCGAACACACGTCGAGGGGTCAGCGAAAGGATGATTTGTAGCCCGCAAAGCGCACCGCCGACGCGCAGAGCAATGGACTGTCCACTTCGGGGCGTCTTTCCCCCCTTATAGTTGCTCTTTTACTCCCCTCACCGTATATTGACGACTGTTCCTAGCTACACTACTACAACTATAAGACGAGTTCGGCTGTGTGTGTGTTGGTTCGTTTTTGAACGTGGTTGTAGCCCCCCTTACAACGTGGCGTTACCCCTGCTTATTTTTGGGGGTAACGTCACAGTTGGAGATGGAGGGGAAGGAGTAGAGTAGCAGACGTGCATACACACATACATATATACAGTATGGGTTGATGGAGATTCGATCTTCACGCAAAAGATTGTTTTTGTTAAGTTAAAATAAAGATTCGGGTTATCCTGAAAAGTCAAAGTTGTCATTCATCACTTTAAAGTCGGAGAACTTATTTCCCAGGATTGGTTTAACAATTAATCCGGGGCAGTATCTGTTCCATCCAGCTTAAGAAGAATTGATGTCAGTTCCGGTATCGATACGAACGTGCTATCTTTTATGAACGCTAGTGTATATCGACTCACACACACACACAAACGGTCCGGTGGGTTGCAGGAGCAGTTATAGCCGAGCGAATATAGCAGGCAGGAGTACTAGCAGGAGGGAGCCGTAGCAGGGCATGGACGTCCATCTCTTGGAATTTATATGATGTTCGTTTCGCGTCGAGTATTGGTGGACGCCGGCATCCAATAACCGGCGCCATTCCGTGTCAAACTGAAAGAAACCGCACCGATAAAACATGACATTCCGAAATGGACAGACAGAATCTATAACCATCGCCCTATTCCCGTCTCGTTTCCGCTTATATTGCCCGGTGCAGATCGTCTCCTCTTTTTCCATTACACGCGGACGCACGTATCGTGAGAGGTTGCTCCTTCTTCTTTTATTCTTTCGCCGATACACACACTAACGCTAACATGTGAAACGCGTACGTATAGGACTAACAGAAGGCCACACACATAAATATATTTCACCTCAAAGGAATTTTATAGCCTTCGAAGACGTTTATATATAAGGGCGATCGACGTGGATGTAATATTAGTTAAAGCAATAAAAAGCTCTAAGAAATACTGCCGACTAACGTCAACCGACGTTTTCTTGGCATTATTTTATAATTTAAAAGTTTCCTCTAAGAATTTTTATTAAAACAGTAATATGGAATTGTATACATGGTTTAGGGAAAAGAATTGATGTTGTCAAGTTACCCAACTTGACCTGTTTTGGCAACTAAACTTGTATTTTGCTCTTTGAGGTAAAAAGTCAAAGTAATCTGAAAATCGTTAAATGATGTTTAATCTTTTTGGAGCACAACATCATAGGAGGATGCTGGCATTTTGTAAGATTAACTGAAACTGAAACTCACCAAGTACAGAAAGGAAGCAAATACCAAGAACAAAGCTAGTACAAGGAAAGAATATTAATTCATCTGCGGAAAATCAAAAGAATTGCTGGAACAGATGGTGTAAGTTAGTGAGAAAAGGACAAATTATAGCTACCTGAGAACAAGCCAATTATTTCTTTATAATTGATGTTTGGGATGATAATTTTCTATTATTGGTTGTTTCTCCAGTCTCTTCGACATCTTCTTCAAAATAAAAAATTACTGACACTTCTCTCTAAGAAAGAATATTCTAAAATTCTTTTGGGTAAAAGGTCACTGTGGGATAAGGGCCAACGAGGAGGTGGACAGGCTGGCAAAAGAAGCCTCTACTTTGAACAGAACGAACTTTCAAGAAATCAGCAGTCATGATATTCTGGCTTTCGTAAAACAACATTTTTTGGTTGCCCAATGGAAACGTAGATGGCGAAATCTAAGAGAAAAATAGGTCATTCAATACGCCCTGATACATCCCACCATATCCCATCCCCGATGGCATAAAGGACACACAATATCCTGTTTGTTTGCCTCGACGATTGCCAGGATGAAGTTCGGTCATGGGTCTTTCAGAGCTCATCTACATAGACTTCAGATAGTTGATTCTCCTGTCTGTGAATGCGGTTACGAATTTCAAGACTTGAACCATATACTATTAGGTTGCCCAAGGTACTCTCAACACAGAGAATCATTTCTTAGATCTTTAAGAGAATTCTTAATCCCTTTTCCTACGAAAGTTATAGTGTTATTGACATATAATAATTATAACGTGTACAGGTGCATTTTCGAATTCGTTGTGCGGGCTGGGATCAGAATTTAGGAGAGTTGAAAGCGAAGGTAAAAATAGTAGTAGGTACATATGAGTAAGTAGCATCCCAAAAGTGGCTAATGGGCAGAGATCCCGCAGAGCCTAAAAAAAAGAATATTCTAACATACCCTAAGTAATTTAGGGTCATTATTATGACATCAATAAATGGTCAGTTGATGATCATATTGTTTCAAAATTATATGCTTAATGGTATCACTTTATTCAAACGATACCTCTCACAGTTTCGTGACAATTCGAGCAATAGTTCCTTTTTGATGGGAAAAACGTTATCTGGACTCTACTTCATCGAAAGCAATCGGTGGTTTGCAGATTTGCAAACGAGCCCGTTTAAATACCACTGATTCTAAACATTAGAAAAGTTTATAAAATCATTTTGGCAAACACCAAAGTGCAGTTGAATGAGATAGCCAATACCTTTTTATCATAGCAATGCCTTCACATTCCAGTTTCAGCACAAATTGATTGAAAACACTAAATGAATCTTCATTATAAAGCACCCATTTTTGTATTGGGTGCTTCTGTCTAAATTTACATTATTCTTTCTTTAATTTTGTTTAATTCAACTTTTTTTATATACCAACTCATTCTCTAAACCACGTTAGATTGTGTGGTAGTACCGATTTACACTTCTTATATATGTATGTATGTACCTATTCATTACCAGAAATTGTTTGGAAAACATGAATATAGAATTGAAATCAATCCAACAACTCTCAAAATTACACCTTACATTTGCTCTAACACTCTCGATAGCACGCGATCCGAATTAAATCGTTAAAAGTTTCAGAGAAGCCGTTTCACCATAACGAAAAGCTATCAACAGCAAAATCATAACAGGCGATACAATCGAGGATTTGTTGTTCGTAGTTTCATAGTCGGCGCAGTTATTGATATTATGTAGTATGTAGATAAGTATGGTGGTAGCGTGACCGGATATCAATACTTGTTGTGTTTAACGAGCTGTATTGACGACTGACACGCTACAACCACCCACCTCAATTATAATTGAGGAGGAAAATCGTTTTATATTCAACGCACGGTTTTAATAATTTAAATTAGGGTTGGCGTGATGTTTGTGTGGAATTAATATCGGAAAGGTAAAGAGGTTTTACATGCAATTCTACGTTAGTATGTATGTACGTATTTGTTCTTGAATATATGTATAGAAGCACCTACTCAGAGCGGGTGCTTGATTTGATTAGTGGCCGTTTTACGGACGAATACCCGCCACCTGATCCTTACGCTAGTTCCTTGCGTCCATCCCCAGAAATACGAAAGGAAGAAAGGGGAAGTTCTCGCCCCGAACAAGATAGTCGCCACAGTTACCCACCACGTCATGTGGTCATTTCACACTAATCTAACCCCCAAGTTTTCTCCTCGAGATGAGAAGACCATTTCCATTTGCGTAGGCGATATTGCCTTTACTACCACCACTACTACCACGCGTTGTATTGATGATAATGTCCGTTGCCATCTAATCTAATAACTAATTCCGAAAGAGATCAGCTCAGTGTCGAAGGATTTGCTCCTTTGACAATTGTAATAATTATTTTTTAAACACTAAATTACTTGGTAAATTGACATTGACATAAACAATCTGTCAAACTGGTAAAAATGCTGAATGTAAGCATTAATATCATGAGGCAGAAGTAATATTCTAGCATTTGTACAAACCCAGACGAGCAGATTACACGTTTTACTTTATATGCTCCTCGTAAAACATTTCGATGTTTTGTCGGAATTCTAACCGACGACCATTTAACTGACCGTCCACTTGGACAGATTAGCGTTTCGCCATAGTTATCTCCGTCAGCGAGGAGATCAACGTTATACACACGGTCGAAAGTCGTAAAAGCGTGATTTGCCGGAGTTGGATACAACAGATCTAACACCGACGTAAACGATTACTAAAACGGACACAAAACTCGAAAGAATTGTGTAAAATTCGCATAAATGGGAATTTGAGGTTAAGTAGAGAGTTTGTTTGACACATCAGCCACTACATCATACTAAACGTCAAAATATTTGACAGATATAAACTGGTTTCTTTTACAACTACGACTTTTATTACTATCTCGTTTATGTAGGTCCCCATAGTTACGTATAGGTATATAATATGTATTTTCTCTTACATCCATTCGCCGCCACCATCTTATTTTTTTCTTCGTTTCGTCCATCGAAACGTTCATTCCATCTTCCCATTTCGGCGTCGTATTGTTTCTTGTATCCCACAACGATTTCTTGTTACCATTCTCTCGTTTTGCCGCACGGCTTTTTCTTATATACTTTTCCATTTCGCCCCGCACATCAATCTTATTTATGTGGCTACAAAAGTGGAGAATGGCGGCCAGGACCCGAGCCATTCGCCAGCTTCTGGTGTAGCGCACTCACAACTGCCCCCCGCGAACGCTCGCCCGCTCGCCGCCCGTACCTAGGGGTCTCGGTCATATGCCGAGGCCGCCTCAAAACCATCACCTCCACCGCCGACGCAAACTTGTAACGACATTGTAGAAGTTAAGACGCACGGAATCTGGTCGTTGGTGAGGGAGGTATAATTTTTTTTCTTTCGCAAACGACGTTAAGTTAACTGGATTACAGGATGTAATAAAAATTATTTACCACCGATATTCCTTGATTAACAAACGAGAAAAATGCTGTCAGCTCTAAATATGAACCCTAATTACAAAATATAAATTAGGTAAGAGTAGGTATATCTACATTACTTTGAATCAAAACTCCGTACCTAATAGGTATCAAAATTAATTGGACATGATAATACTGCAACCTTAGCGATATTAATCATTGCTCCTCGTGCTTTATTTTGCATTGATAATAATCTTATTATGTCGTCCAGAATTGCTTGAAGTAACGGGCCCATTATGTCGTGCAGCTTTTTATTAGGTAATCAAAGTTTGTTTTCTGATCGATCATTGATGTCTCTTAATTTGTTAATATTAATATATGTATTGATGGCAAGACGAGCCACGCTTCGGTTTTTTTCTGGCTAAAACTGACCAAGACGGTATCAAGTGCTATGTCCAGGTCATATTAAAAGCCTGTGGAAATTTTATGACACTAATCGATACGGACCTATACCCATCAATAGTTGCATATTAAAACGCAAAACTAAAACAGCGAATGTCTGTATGACCAATTCTAATTTCATATAAAATTCCATATGAAGAATACAAATTTTGACAATTATAGAAGTGCAAAATAGGAAAGTAGGTATAAATATAATAGTATATTATGACACTAGTGCATAATCGAGCTTTTAAAGCACGAGTAACGAGTTTAAAGCCACGACGCGAAGCGGAGTGGCTTTAACGTTACGAGTGCTTTAAAAGCTAATTATTCACTGTGTCATACCTACGATATTTTTTAGTATAAATGCAACAATAATTTTAACTAGAAGAAATCAAATCAATAATTTCAATACGTTTTATCGAGTGAGATGTGTCTCTATATTATGTCTTTTGACATTTCACTTAATTATTAAACATCATTGTTGTATTAATAATGTCGACAGAAATTCAAAAACTAGCTGCTGAAGCTGAATTAAGTTTAATACCTGTAAAGTCCAAATAATAATTCAAATCAATAATCAATAATTCCAATACATATTATCGAGTGACATGTACCTATATATCAGTTGACATTTCCCGACATTTCACTGTACTATTAAACGCTTGGGATTGGCTGTTATCAAGCAACATTTTATCGCACGGGGTGCGATAAAAGCCCGATTATGCACGCTTATGGGTGTGTTTTGATTGGTTTATGATGCATGCATACTAAAAAAAATTGTTTTAGAGTTTTTTATAAAAAATTAATGGTTCAATATGCTATTTGCTATAACTTTCAATGCAGTCAGTGTCAGATTTAATTATAACCACATACCTATAGGTAGGTATGTGATTTCAAGGACTGCGGTCTTGTCTAACACCTATAGGTATAAACTCCGGTAACTCCAAACATCATAATTTTTAAATTAATGTCGTATTAGGTATCGTAGGTCGTATTAGGTATTTAAAAGTTGTGGTATTTAGAGTTACTGGAATCTACCTGTATTAGACAAGTCCACATTTCTTCAAATCACATTGATATGGCTATCCAGTCCAAGAAATTAAACCACTTTAGTGCTGTAATTAGTAAGTATAAAAATTAAGTTAGAAGAAGCAGACATTTTATTTTTAAAACGTTGTAAAAAGCATAATGATTAACCCTTAAGCATTTTCATTTTGACAAACGTAATATGTAAATGCTTTTTCAAAAACTTATTTTGTGCACTATCACAAACTAATGTTCTAAAGACGGAGGCCGTTGCACCCATTTCAAAACAAAAAAAATGTTGGTGGTACAGAGATTCCATTTTAGACGATAAATCAAATATTTTGACAGATTTAAAGACACTTTCATCATAATCAGACTTGAATTGAGTAACTGGAGAATAGTGTTGTACAAGTCCAGTCCAGAATTTCCATAATAAAGTTTGTCATTTACTCTGAGCAAGAATTCTTCCACCGCCTGGTGTTATTTTGACAATGGTAATAAAATATTTGCCAAAAACTAATTTTACGTATTATTACTGACCAATCTTCTAAAGAAAAACTTGTCATCAATCGAGCTTCATATTGATATGATCGGTACGTTTGATACTGGTATTTTGTTGTATGTAATCAGTAGCCATCAATGGCCTCTTACGCTATTAAATGACAGGTTATTGAAACTAGCAGAGACGGTAGAGAGAATACACAAGTAATCCATGCATTAGTTGACAAGAGTCAAGCAGAAATCAACAAGGAATTCGATACTAAATGTCACAATTAGATTTCTGAAAACTGAATCAAAATCGGATAGATTGTGTTTGGTGATTGATTTCCAAAACGGCTAAGTATTGGCTTTCGTTTTCCGGGATGTCAAAGCAATATTTCTTATCTGGAATTATCTAGTTTTACCCACTAAACACTTAGATTGTCTGGCAATATCTCTCCCTGAGTATCAACCTGATTTATATATGACAACACATTTTTGGTCGGAAAGAGATTCCACGAAGAGAATTCTTGTCTTTTAATGTGAATAAGAATTTTGAGCCGGCTGTGTAGCGCAGTGCCTAGCGCGCTTGCTTCACAGTCTGGTGGTACCGGGTTCGGATCCGGTGTGTTCCTTCTGAATTTGGTTTTCTGTAGTTTCCCAAATTCCACGGAAAATGCGGAAAGATAACATCTTAAGTCGGTCTACAGCCGCAGGCGTAATAATAACTCATGGCCAGCCGATGCCCCCTGTAATTGGCGCAAGCTGTTGGGGGATGCTAAGGCATGAATTATTATTATTTTATTCGCGTTCACTGGTAAGTATTTCTGTCTGTTTAGTGTTCCCCATGATAAAACTTCCACGTGTGTGTCAATTCTTGCGAAGCTACCTCATCAACATAGGAATCCATAAATTATTGATCAAATATATATTTTAAAATTCATTATCAAAATTCAACACGAGTAATTAGATTGGCGGAATGGCGAAGTGCCTACCTATTACGAATATAAAAGAAAATCGCCAAACAATAAAGGCGAAGCCATAAATTTTCTGTTCGAACAAACGCGCAATTTATGAAGGTCGAAAACCATTATAAGGTATTGACCCGAAATAATCAGCGTAATAAATATTTACTTTTTGTTCTTTCGCTTGGATATCGATGGTCGGATGCGCCCACCCAAAAATTCAAACGACCATATCTAATGTAAAAGGATCGGAGGCGCCATCTAATACCTTTTTCCCATTACTTAATACCACCGGCTTGCCCCATCTTTGAAAAATCAATGACGCGGAAGATAATTTATTCATCTCTCATGTTAGGTAAGTATGTAGGTACTACCTACCTATATTAATCTGAGCATATACCTATCGTATGTTGATGTGCCAAAAGTGACAGTTTGAACTTACGATACTAACACGAGACTAAATCGAGATGGAAATCACCCGAATGATATAATAATAAAACGGAATTAGAAAAGTTTTCAACATGAAATCTCTCGCTGCCGTAACGGCTTCCTAACTCATAACAATAATAAAATCCTATAATGGAATCGGATTTGGGATATTGGAATTTTTTTTAAAGTGCCGAACTTTTTCAATCATCGGATATAATAACCGTTTGAAGTTGTGCCGTATTCAGACACGTCGAAAAAGCAAAAACTTCACGATCGAATGGAAGAAGTTAGCGTTTAACGTTAGGTATGTATGTAACGTATGTATGTATGTATCTATGTACTTACCTACATACGTTTGTACCTACATATATTGTACAGAGCGAAAATTGTGTGTAGGTGCCTAAAATGTTAATTAAATTTTAATTTCGTCCAATCCCGCGCACCGACTGTATAATAGTTAATATATGCATGATTGCAAACCATAAACATCATAGAGGGCGCTCTAGTTCGTGAGGTATGGCGGGGTTTTCCCCGAAATTTTGAATAATGCATTGCGTCATGACTCGCACCGAATTAGAGATAAAAGCAATCACAAATTGATGGGCTATTATACGCGGCGTGCAGCGCGCTAGATTAAATTGGAAAAGTTTAACGGTTATGCGGCGGCCTCGGTATACAATATAAAAGAGGGGCGGAGAGTAGACTATTGCGATTTTAAATCAAATTCATGTCGATGTTTTGCTTGCGGCGCTCTGATTATTATGGTAGTTGACCTTGGAGTGAAAGTTTAATTGGCGATATTATCCTGAATATGCACCCTAGACACTACAGATGAAAGTGGAATCTCTTCTATTGTTAATAGTTTAACATAATACGATCCTGTATTGTCAGCATGAAAATTTATTATATTAGCCGTATTTGTTCGGTCGCTATGTATCAAATTAACCCCGATGTCGACACGTCCATCCGTCATCTGAGACACCCTCGCCGTGCACGCTCTCTTGCGGAGGCTGAGAAGGGTAGGGTGGGGTGGTATAAGCGGTGGTCGACATTATAGCGCGAAACTGCCGTCATTAGAGGAGGGAAAACCGGGGAACGTCGAATTTCGATGTTACAACTTTACGATCGAGACCATAAACGTACAACATAAGAAAGGAGAGACGTAGAATAGCGGAAGTTGAGATACACCCGTTCGTGATTAGAATTGCGGACGGAATAGTGATGGTTCGATGAGAATATAAAATGTTATGTTGTAGTTTTAGACTCTTCTGTACACTCTCTGTTGTATCAATTATGATTGTGTTTCTAGTGCCTTTCGTCAAAATAAATCCAAGCGTTAGCTCATATACATAGATCTATAGACAGCATCTACATTTACAACTCGAGTCGGGCAATATTAGAAGAGACATCGTCATTATCGGCCGCTACGTCGACTGTCGTGTACGCCTCCGTCACCTTATAGAGTTCAGAGAGGATCCCGGTGGGTGTGCAATACCGAATTAGCTGGTAAATATTCATGGTCCAGGACCCCGTCACTAATGAACGCGCCGCTATGAGACGCCCAGCCGACATGGACACGTTCATTACCATGTCAAAAGGGACCTCTTTTCTCGTCGAGTCTTAGACCTTCAAGGATTCGCACAAATAATCCATATTATTACTTGTAGTTCTTAGAACAACGTGTACACACGACCTTTCTGGACGATTACCACACGAAGCCTAAATTCTTTATCTGGATCAGTGCTTTGTTATCGAACCCGATTCGGAGATCTTACGTATGATGTTATTGTGGAAAATGTATCCGAATGTAAAAGGAGAAACATGCGAAAGAGGAATCTGCGCTTCCGACCGTGATATAAGTGGATGACGCTTGTAGCGGGGAGCCCCCTACAGACAGTTGCTTCGCCATAATGATGAATTCTCCCCTAGAGTCAACTGGAGTCGACCGCTAACTCGACCGATATCGCATGTTAGAAAGACTAATGGAAAACTGTAGCAATATCTGCTTTCTTTCTGACATTTTCTTTGCTTCTTATACAGTAAAAGTTTTGAAAGAATAAAAGATAAATGTGTTGAACATACTACTTGCAACATTTTTAATCGCCGATATTGCAAGAATTCTGCAAGAAATGTCTACAAATTGCACAAGTAATGAAACAGGCGGTTTATAGAATCGAATAGTGGACCAACAGATATATATATTTACAAAAGCGATATGATGAGTTTATATACAATAAAAAAAGCACAAGCAATGCTTACGTAAGGTACGAGTCAGGTGTCCAGGTAAATTCCCATAAATAGGTAAAAATTAACCTGTAAAATATTAAATCTGTTGATAGTCAGATATGGGGCAACGGTGGGTTGTGAGCATCAACAATCTTGACACCTCACCGGAGGGAAACACAGAGGCCAACGACCTCGGCCCACTCTATGTCTGGATCGGTGGTGGTTTCGCACAGGCCAACGAAATCTCGGCCTCACTCTGCGAATGGACGGTGGTGATTCTGAAGAGGCCAACTGGATCGATCCACTCTTCAGAATACTCGGAGTTATATGGGGCCAACAAAGCTTCGGCTCACCCAAAAGTCAGGATGTGCTGGCCAACTGAATCGGCTCCGGCAGTCAGGAAGGAAAGGGAAGAGAGTTGGCAAGTAAGTGGAATCTAACATCAAATCGCAGCCTTTATATACCCTGGCCAGTACCTTTTTGTGGCATGACATCACGAGCAAAAACATGGTTAAAATATACATAGCACATCAAAACTCGACATATAAAGGTGAGATCAAAACTATTTACATATATCTATGCTAGTTCAAGAACACAATTTAAAAATAAATATAAATTCGGTAAAATAAACGGAAATAAAAAAAATGTTCTCTTGCTGCGAACGCCGGAGTTCGTTACAGTACGTTAAAGGCGCAATTTTAAAATTAATAAACTCAATGTAATAATGGCACAACACAAAAATGTTAAAACTTTAATCAAGATCCACCCTATTGGGAAATAATCTTATTTTGAAATTTACTTTGAGATTATCGATATTTAAGTGTCTCTTCTTTAAGTTTCCAGCAGCACTTTAGACCGAACCTCGGTTCAATTTTATGAAAAGGATTGTGGAAAGTGTTCGATTCCAGAAAACCGTATTATAGATAGGTATAAAGTAGTAAAGGAGGCAGTATTCTACCTCTGTTGAGCTGTTATATACGATACTCCGCGAAAAAGATATCCCCGATATCTGTTTGGATTTAGATGGTAGAACGAGTTAGTCCCCATCGTAGCACACTCTCTCCATACATACATACATATACACATACATACAATACAATACGAAGAAGAAGAAGCAGCAGGCTTTAAAAATGAAATAGAAAAATTCTTTCCGGGAACGGAGAAGGAACGAAAGCTATTCTATCCGGAGGAGTTTTGATCGGCCATCTTTACCTGTTTCGCATGCGACGCGCGTCAGAATAAAATAAATCCGGAACACTCCTACCTTCTCTTCTCTAACTTCCGACGCCTCAGCAATAACCGGTAAATCGCTGCCTCGATCCTCTTTTTTTCGGAGAATTTTATTGGTGATGTGTGTATATATATACACACACTCACATACACACACAAAGAGAAATTGCGAAAGAAACTGAAGCGTTTTAGATTTTCTAACAAATTGAGGAGCTGCATTTTCCGAGTAAAACCCCCGCCACTATTTCTTTCCATCTTTTGGCAAGCCACCATCACCGGAAGAAGATGGATGAGGTTAGTTATAAATGTGAAGCTTTTGCGCGATCTGCAAGGAGATTTGAGTCTCGCCGTTACGTTTCTTTCATACATAAAGCACCCGGAGACATATCGAACTCCCCCCCATCGTTCCCTAGGAAGTGGCGCTTCTTTTTTTTTCTTCCCCATCCCCCACGTTTCTTCTTGTTACTCGTCTCGCTGGCTTCGCGACGTCGTCTCTTATCGGAGTGGATGTTGTAGAAGCTTCACTTCCATCATCTACATCGTTTGCTTCCCATCTACCGTTCTCATATCTATCTCGTCCTCTCGTGGATGTAGTATGTATGGATGTTTAGGGTAGGGAGACGCTAGCTTGCGGTGTAAGGCGGAAAATGGATGGATGAGTGGGAATATCGTCCGTGATCGATGTCTCTTTCGAGCTGTGGGAGATGCGGAAATGATTATACGTATCAGTCATTCTATTTGCTGTATTTTAAGGAATTTTGGGAAGATTATCTAAAAAAAAAGCGCTACTAATTGATTTGGCTCCTATCCTGTACAGAATAATCAACGAAAATGTTGTAGAAATCAATGAGGTTGGTATAATTGGTCGTGACTCACTAAATTAAATAACGCAGCACCATTATACGACACATCTGGATAACTGCCGTGCAAAATCCGAAACAAAAATCTAAGCGACACTAAACAGAGACAAGTTACTGTGTTAAAGTCGAGGGAGGTTTTCCCCGATGGGACTTGTAACTTGTAGGGGTTTCCGTCATCATATGCATATCATCCGCCACGTCGCACACCATATGAATCGTCCCGTTTTTTTAATAATGTATGGAGACCGTTTTCCAGCACGTACGTACATGCAACATTCGCATGCTAGAACATGTGTGTACGCTATATACACACGTATCCGGTTCAGTTCATGATTCACGGTCTCCGTGGTGTATTAGCCTGTTTGCGCTGCTGATTTGTTTATTTTGGCGTTGCGTTAGTTTGCCATTTGATATTCAGGAGAGCTTGCTGTGAGATATTCCTTCTCACCCCGCTTATGTTGTCCTTATTAGACACGGAAGACTTGATTGTCATGTTGGGAAAATATGTAATGCCATACGTTCTGCAAAATAGAACTCGGTGTTTTAGTTAGGTACTTAAATTTATTACCTTCTAATTCTGATCACACAGTTTGAATACGACTGCCTCCACCAATTATTCAATTTATCAATTCAGCATGAAAGGTCCTACAACATAATTGATAAACCTACTAAAGCATGTATTCACAGCCTTGCATTTACCGCAACTGGTACTGTCATCATACGGAGATTAAAACGAAATTTTCGGCGATGAATGTCGCCAACGGCCCGTGAAATATTCCCGCAGGCGTCTAAAAAGGATGTAGTACGACATTAGGCTGTTGCCAATACGTTCAGAAATTGTGTACAGTACGCGTTGTGCCATCTATGTAAACAGAAACTCGTAGGGTTGTTAGCTAGGATTATTGTGATAAGGCGGCCACCAATCCCGAGATAAAAGAGGGACATTTTTCTGCACGAACGCACTATGCAGGGGAATCACAAAAGATAGATTGCACCATGATTAATATAAAGTTGTTTAATAATAAATTTATAGTTTTAGGACAATACAATTACAATGTAGGTACATATGTAAAGATACATATTAGATAAAAGATTAAAGAAAAAGGAAATGTAGAATACGTAAAACGTTAGGAGATATTTAGGTGGGGTTGAGGGTAAAAGATGTAACCGGCGAGCCGCGAAATGGAACCAGATGGAGCAAACAGTCACAGCTGGTATCGCGCTGGTGTCACTTACACTTCTCTCAATACACTCTCCTACTCTTTCAGCGCGATTTCCACTCTCCTATCGTTGATTCTGCTATTCGTGTTGCTTCTTCCGTGCGTTGATCTCACTGATACCACCCCCTTTCCTTTGTTTACATCCGACAAACATTGGAACAATTAAAATATTCATGTAAAGTTTGAAGGGATAGGAGAGATATTTTTGTTAAAGCTTATGCAGTTACTCACTGACAACGTTTGAAATGGTATATTTCTTAATGTGTTGAATTTAATTCGTTGTAGAAAAATTTTCAATTTCCTGTGCTCCGAAAAAGCTAAACTCAAAACAATTTAATTTTACAGTTGGGGAATTTGTTTCAGATGATGAAGGCTAGGCTGACGTTTTTCATGTAATAGAGGGCTTATTAGTCTTGGCAAGGTTTACAATGAAGATAATATCATAGATGCAGTACTTGCATGAGTTGTAGAAGCTATAGCAGCTTGTTTCCATCATTAATGCTATTATGGTAACTCAATTTTTTTCTGGAACCACTTAGTAAGTACTACCATAGATTCCTCCAGCATTTTGGTCCCATACCATACATTCCTTGCATATCTAAAGTGGATTTCTACTGATCAAAAACCCTCTCCTCTTTTGGCATGTCGTCCTTCCAAACTGGCATCGGTTCTCACATTTCTTAAGTGTCGTTTAACAATGTTCATTTTTCTTTGTTCTTGTTATATATTCCTCCTCCTAATTGCTTTATAAGTATATCTGCTGCCACTTTTCCTCTGATGTCATTAACGATTTCATCGTATCTCTCAGATTTAGAAGTTTATCCAAACCTCTCTTCCACTTCCTGTATGAGTAACCCTATTGGTGGCATCCTACGATTCCTCCTATCTTCTGCGCCATATATTAGACGATGGATTCTCGCCAGTGTTTTTAGTCAGCTTTTGGTTCCGAATGACTTTACACCAAACTGGAGCTGCGTAAAGCATCATGGAGATGACCACATTCGCCAGTAACTTCCTCTTGGATTGTTTAAGACCGCCGATATTTGGCATCAGCCCCGCAAGTGCCTTGACTTTTTTTCGGGTTCATTTTGTAGTATTATGAAAGTATTTAAAACAACTTTGAAGCAAGAGAAATAGAGGTCTGAGCTCCCAACTAGTGAAGATCATTTTCACCTATACTACGCTTTTGTGGTATAGGTGTTTCACTTGGATCTCTACTTGCTCCTACACTGTTTCGTACTTCTCTCCACACGTTCTTTCGTGAGGCTGACGTGTACATTACTATATATGTAGGAGACATTGCGATTTACACCTGTTCGAGAAGGTAAATCAGTTAAATGATGAATGTATTTTTAGGGGAAAAACATTAAAATTAAACCAATATAGCCGGTCAATGGATAATACAATCGCCGTACTCTGTATAGAGATTTTCAAGCTTAAAACATTTCGATTTGTCCACTGCTTTTGACGAATCTAATCTTGATATTTTATACATATGTATGTAGTATGGAAAGAAATGCAAAATAAGCACTTTTGATAAGTATTTTTGCTTGCAACAATGCCAAAGAAATAATTTTATCAAGTTTAAACGGAAAATTTTGAGGAAGCGATTTCGTCTACCCAAAACATATTTTAGGACGAACTATGAGAATTCCACGATTAAATTCGTAGAATATGGCCGATGAGGATTAGAGTTATAACGGCGAGAAACCGGATGTAATCGCACCCAGACCGTCTCATCCCCAATCTTCCCGATGTTCGTGTGCTGCGGTAATAGTAGTACGTCTTCCTCTTTATTTTGGGCGCGAGCGACGCAGCGCATATCCAATTATAACTTGGAAACGAATTTCTCATTTCGAGACAATTAAGCGGCATATTATAGTCGGCGAAGCGTCATGGCAATACAGCATCTCTCAAGAAACTGGGACTGGGACGGTGTCGGGCTGCAGGCAGCGTCTCCACAAATTATACTTTAGGGAACATTAATTTCGGTGATGGAAGGTGTCGCTGTTCATCGTCTTCCTACATAGTCCCGATGCTTCGAGATATAATAGAAGATATAAGCCGGAGAGATAAGAGGAGCGAATGATGAACGTCCTGTTTGGCCGCTATATCCCATCGTTATTGTCGCCGGTTCCGCGCTAAACTGCTCGTACATCTTCTCTACTTCCTATTACCCATCTAGTGTAGTCGATGTATAAATATTCATGTTGAAAGAGTAGATATTATATTAAGACATCTCAAGATGTATCTTCTTTGTATCCTTGTGTGTCTTTTTCTTACGATTCTCGCTGCTATTTCTTTTATTTTATTACAGCATACGAGGGGAAAGTTGTGACTTAGACTTGCGAGGAGAATGGTGGATACATATATACCGCCCCCTGAAAAAGAAGCTCGGTTTGCTTTTGCTACCTCAGCGGTTAAATATACGCGAATGACAGTTAAAGGTGGGAATCTCTAGACATATATAACGTAAGAGAAACATTCCCTTCTGTCCTTAAGAAAAAAGACAGAGAAGAATAAAATAACACACAGTCGGGACAGACGGCAGAAATCAGAATCTGTATTTACAATGAAAATATTAGAACCTATGTATAAAGAATTCTTCGTTACTGTTTCCCAAATTTGCCTGAAAATGCAGATTTTCCAAGATGCTTGACGCGTGCCTTTATACCATC
Organism: Popillia japonica; assembly: GCA_004785975.1. Classification (NCBI taxonomy): domain Eukaryota; kingdom Metazoa; phylum Arthropoda; class Insecta; order Coleoptera; family Scarabaeidae; genus Popillia; species Popillia japonica. The sequence continues at coordinate 44,889 of SMLS01075348.1, forward strand.
ATACAGTATTTTTTGCATTGACCAAAATAGAACGTATTATTTTAGGAATACGATTTATTCACGCAACATTTAAATGAAATTGAACATTACATCTTATAGGTCTCCGATCAAGGGTTTTATGCCTTCCTAATGATTAACTGCTTTCGTGCCGCTGATTTATTAGCATATATTGTTGTGCATACACATTAATTCACTCTCTTTCTCCGCCGTTCCTGCCTGACTGCCATCAGCCTCTCAACTCCTATTATATCCGACCTTCTGTCACATTATTCTACTTGTCAGGAGCCAAATTGACGTAATGCTGTAGCGCGTTCCGCTCCTTCCCTCTCTCATTCTCTCTCTCTCTATCTCTATATTTCCCTGCAAATGATGCTTATGTTTATGGATATGAGTTTTTCGATTGCCGTCTCCGTCCGATTGACGATGTCGGATGCGAAATTGAAGCGAGACGGGGCGGCGAATACACCCCGGATACTGCACGCTGCGAATGCATAATTGGTTATTAGGGAAAATCAACTGGATATGCATCAGCGGTATGGACGGGGCGCTGGTAAGCGACCTCCGATTGAATTTAAAATCGGTTTAATGGCACGGAATGATCGTTTATTAAATTCGGAGTGGCGATATATTAATTGATGCAGATTGAATTCGAATGTTGCGATTAATAGCAACGGCGAGCGTATCCATTTTTTTTTGTTTATTGCTGTGCTATCCTGTTTGTCCAGAAAAATATTCGAAATAATCGTAACATGTAGTATAGATACGTGCCAGCACAAGTGGATGGAACCGGTGTGTGACGGTAGGCAACCATCCAAGTATTATAGAAGAGTAACAGGTAGTTAGTGTTTTTACAAACAGGCGCAAGAATACGCTGCGGTTCTTATATGCATTTATATCGAAATCATATTTAGTTGTTTAATTTAAATGCTATTATCATTATTTGCTTTCTTAATAATTTTATCTAATTTATGTAAAATTTAAATTTTCTGGGCTCCTCTCGATATTCGAACGGTTGGATGTTTGAATTTGATCAAAATGTTGATCAATACCAAAATATTAAGTACATCTGATTGGTAATAATAATAATAATAATAATAATAATAATAATAATAAGTTTATTGTCATAAGTCCTACAGACATTGACATTGTCAGATATACATTAAAAACACATCAATTATACACTCTTACAGTTACTTCAAATTGATGTGCTTATGATATAATGCAAGAATCGTTCTGCTCAGCAAGAACAGGAATGCGAATGGATCAAGCATTAGGTCCATGGTATGTGGTCATATGGAATCAGTCTTGAACGTTATAGTAGGTTTAGTTTGACGAAAGACAAATTGTCTAAACTAAAAAAGATTTACAATAAATCAGCATTTATTATTGTCCACTTACCTAAGCCACAGGATAATGGCTGGGAAATAAAGCCGTGGTTGTGCTGGCATTCCTCTGCTTAAGGTCCAGAAATTGTTTGGTTGACTTCGTTTTGAAGTATTGGCTTTTTGTTCAGTCTCCCACTGTTAAAGATGAGCTTTGATGTGGTTTTTAGTTAGGCTACAAAATGACTATAAATGCAATATATGACGAGTAAACATTACAGGTGATTTTGATGTATCCATTTGGTTTATTTAACTAGATTAAGCAACCAAATTTTTCCAAGAGATCTGCTCTTTTTTTTAGTGTAGGATATTTCTTTTTAACTAACTTGAATTTGAAGTAGTTTATTAGTAATTCAATTCCTTGATTTGTAACTAACATACATAAATGATATTTGACTGGTTCTCTAGCATGCATTTAATTTCCTGTTGAACAGTTGCAAGTGTTCTTTCACTCTTTGGACTCCATTAGTGTGTTTCGCAAAAATTTGTAATAAATTTAGATTTTTCCATTGTAAAGTACATACGATAAACAAAGGATTAAAAATTTTACCCCAAAAGCTTGTTAACTACTTTCAGCAACCAAAATCCACCTTTATATTAATTTAATTTATAGACACAAATACAGACATACATCGTCATTATTTATCACTCACTCACGACGGGGATGTTCCCGCAGTTACCTCCGCTACAACTACATGATATATGTGTAATACCATAAACAGTTTGCGCTATTTTATTTCAACACGAAACGTAGCGGAACAAAGGAGAAACGGGACGACGACGAGGACGTATCATCGAATCAGTATTCCTTCCATATGGTCACCGTAATAAAAGTGTTCCCGCTCTTCCATCAACAATGTCTGGTTATTTTTCGGGTTGTTTTTGGTTTGAGTGGAGTAAATGGCCTGTGTGATCAATCTAGCTGCCGGGAGGATTATAAAGTGCCGCCGTATGTATGAGGTTCATTAATAAAGCGCTACGATATATGGAGAATTCCGTCTGTGCAATATAACCCCGCCTCTTTTAGCTACGAGATCGGTTATTTTTCTTTTCCGCTTCTTCTTCTATTCTATTTATTATTCGTCTCTATATGACGAAGTTTCTGTTCTGTGCTCTATTATATACGCACCTCAGAATTAGATTAGATTCTTTCGCGTCACGTATCTCCTATACTTCTTACTAGTTCTACTCCTTTTTCTCCGGGATTCGTTCCATAAACATTAACGTTATTATCAGTGTTACTGGAGTATAAACTAACGTACCGGGGTTGATTCTTATGGCCGTCACGATCGATGTCTGATTGCGTTGGAGAGTTCCGATGCTGGCCACGTATCGTGGGAACTGCAACCCTCTCTCCACACAGGACAACTCATCGATACTGTAGCAGATACACCAAAAAATACGGCGAAATACGACAAAATTTCTGAAAGATATAAAACAGGAATATCACACAGATCCTAGTTATAGTATAGCGGTCTTTGAGTTCTTCCATAGTCGTCGTCACCGTCGTCGTGGTGGTAGTAGTACCTGTTGCAAGCACGGATGTTTATCGCGACCATCACAGTCGGGTTAAGTTAAGCATACGTTACGAGCCATTTAGGTCAGTTTTACAGAACGAGACGACCTTCATTGCGGGCGTTACAGCTTCCAGAACGACCGAAAATACCCGGTTCGCGCGCGCACTGCTAGTCCGGGAGTCGTTTTTCCCACCCGGAGCGATAATCAAGTTGAAATCAAGTTTCAGGTTTTTTTTAACTACTTTATATTTCTTTTTCTTTATGTAAGTCAGGGAAATCTAAAGAAGATAAAAATAAAAATTGGCGTAATACATAGAAAAGACCGTTGCTATAGTGATTAATTTCTATAGGAAACACATACATATATAATGAATGGATTGCGAAATAGTGGCGAGCAAACATAATTGTTCCATCAAGCATATACATCTATATCCCAACTTTGATATATTGAGTGGTTTTGGTCGGTCTGCGCGAAATATAAATCACTTATTAATGCTCGCTTTTCGCCGGTCGGAAAACAGGTGACTACAGCTATTGCCGCGCTATAGTTTGCCTCTTTGTGTGCGCCTTCCATTAGAAATCGGGTGCTAAACAAATGACGTACAACGATTCGTACTTCTGCAGACCTATTCACCGACATTTGAAAAGGATTATAGCACGAAGGCGGCGAACGGTATAGAATAGAGAAGCTGTGGGGTTGCCAAAACGAATACGACTACTATGAACGTTACCGAGGACGATGGTGTGAAAGCATGATGTATACGTCGATGACAAATGGTTCGAGTTTCAAGCAAGTCTGCGATAAGTACTTGGTCTAGACTAGGTCGGCTTAAATCTTATCACCAATAAAATTGGAATCACTTACTACACAACAGAATAACAGTTATAACTAGGGAGTCAGATGTTATTGATAACTAATATAAGAATGATATACTTACTCTTCTTGTAAGACAAACCTACAAACCAATTAAAACTTAAGAGTACATACTTTGTTATAGCATAAGAAGTACTTTTGAAACTGTTGGTTGCAGATTACAATTGTTACTACTAGGCATCTGCGTTGTAGCTTTTTGCAACAAATATACGTTTAGTGACGAAGGGAGAGTATATACAGGGTGTATTTGAAATAAAAGTAAAGACTATGAAAAATGGAAAGATATTATTTTATTAAACTTAAATCCAAAATATATGCGCAAATTCCTTCCCGGTGGCGAAAAAAAAAAATGACAAAGATATTTATAAAATATTCGTTGCGCCCCTGTCGAATATTTTCGGACGAATATATGTATGTAGCGGAGGACAGGTGTAGCGACAGGCGGTACTATTGAACTCTTCATTCAAAGCTATTTAAAAAAACTGACACATCAGCGTTATCTTGTAGTTTGTATAACATCGGCAGCTGTTCTTGCGTTAGATTGATAGAGGTGAACATTCTCGATTCAATAGGCGGCGCATATTACAATTTATAAGGGAGATTTTAATTTTGGCATTCGCGTCGTAATTAAACAAAAAATTTTTGGATTTATATTCTACATAATTGTATCCTTCCATTCTGAATATTTTTTACTTTTATTACAAATACACCCTGTATATGTATGTGTATGTATCTTCACCTGTACGTGCAATAGTTTCAGATGACAGTCCATTAATCACAACGATCCATGTAAGTAGGAAGCTAACCCAGTACAAGCCACAATTTTCAAATCAGACACAAATAATAAAATACATGTGTAGTTTGATGTGAGATTAAGCAATTGTAGTATATGTACATATGTAGTGTGGTTCTATTGAAACTTAATTTTTAAGAACATAAAAGACGATATTATTACGACAGCTTTTGTTGATTATTTAAAAAAGAAATTTCATTGATATCAAAGCACTCTAATCAGAAAGGTTAGACAATAGTTAACAATTTTGTAGAAGATTAATAATCCCTAAAAAAATCGTGCTGTTCATTGTAAAAAAATCTCGCGCAAGAACAGAATGAGGTGAATATTTAGAAGAAGATCTCACTTCTCTCTCTTGTTTAAACAAAATCGATTGTAGAAATATTTTATGAATCGTGTTAGAGCAAAAAGGCGATTGTTGCTCATATAAGAATTATGTGTTGCAATTGTTCATATATCAAGAACATGCAGAAGATGTCAAAACCGATGGTTTTAATTGCTTATGCTGAAAATAAGAGATACCGTGTTGTTGATCCAGACAGATGTACCATAACAATTAACCATAGAGTCAAATCATAGAACAAGCCGTTGAATGGCAGAAGCAGACATAAACATTATTCATTCGGTGAAACTCAACCAAAGACGTACCAATCACGCATGACGAAGCGTGAGTAATCACCAACGTTCTACAGAGTGTCAAGTTCAGCTGAGTGTAAATGAGAAAATTGGAGTAGTCATAATTAGTATATCTATTTTTATGACCTTTAAGTATTAGTAGATATTTTTTTTGCGAATTAAATATCAATTTCTTTCACTGACAAAGTATTGTAACGAAAACCTAATTAATTGTAGGTAGATAGGTTCTGGAATAAACTGATCTTTAACTCAATCAAGTTTAATTTGACTCAAAAGTGGAAACACTATCTAGAAAATAAAGTAGGCATAATAACATCTATTATAAAGCAAAGCTTAAGAAACAGATTTTACTCAAAAAAGTGATCAGTTATTATCATCTGATGGTTACTTTAAAGGTTAAATCAGGTGAAACGTTGTACATGAAACAGCCATAATGATTTAGTATTCTAAACATTCTGCAGTTTGGTGCAAGAATGTGTATCAGATTAAAAGAATAGGCGTAAAATATTTGAAGTATACCTAATGGAAGAGATTTAACAGTGACAACTTGCGATCTTGATCATTTTCAAGCCAAACAATGTTTAGATGTAAAAATTACTCAAAGTGTAGAGAAAATAAGACCAGAAAAGAAACTTGTATTGTACTCATAGTGTGAAACCTGAAGTTTGTAAAAGGTGTGTTTAAGACAGTCATTCAAGTTTATTTAATGTACTTGACAGTAATGGCATGGCTAGATACAGATCTAAATTACATAAACAAGTTAAATTGCTGTAATAAAATATTAAATAAACAAAACACGGATGGAAATCTAGATAATTTACAGACTTCTTGAGTTCTTTAGCTAAATTTCTAAATCCATACTTAATAATGCTTTATAAATAAACAAAACCTTTTAAAATTCTATCACAGAATCATATTAAACCTAAATAATTTTAAAATTTTCCTTGTAACACAAAAAAACCTCAACAATTCTCATCTACTTTTTTGGTGGCAGCGCCGGTATACGGTCACGGTAGTAGACCTCATCGCACAGTAACAACTCCGCATCGTGGACGCCGTGTGCAAGAAACGTCGCGTCGTGTATCGACAGCCGTCGGTCGGCGAAAGGGGGCGGCCGAACGGGTGGTTTTTCGGGGCGAAAATGGGGTGGCCGCGACGTAGGAGGAAAAGCAGCAGCAGCAGCAGCGGCAGCAGCAGCAGCAGTCGAGAGCCGCCGCTTGAGATTGCGTGATGGCGGCCGGCCGCGCGCTCTCTCTTCTCCCCGCTCCTCATCACCTGCTGACCGCCGCCCGGCCCTGCCCAATGCCCGCCGCGTCGCCATGGCGACCACCTCGTCATTAAAGCATCGCCTTATCATAACCGTGCCAGCCATCTTTGGTGACCGCATACACATGTATCGCGCAAACTCCGACCCCCTCGTCGAGTTATGATAAATTCAATTCTCTCAATTTTGCCCCCGGGCAGGCAGGCAGGCAGGCAAGCAAGCCGCCCGCACCCGATTCTAGCGGACGGTGTAGCGTATGTGTATGTGTGTGTGGCTGTATGAGCAGCGGTGGTCCAGGGGTATACTGTCTATATTGTATGCGTTGTCTCGCTTTCGTTAAACTTGTTCTTATGATTTCTTATGAAAATTAAATCTTGGAATCCTAATTACTGCGCCTCAAAATGTTAATGTATAGTTAGAGGATATTTAAAAATTGACAAAGATATTCTTAAAATGTATTTTTCTGAAGTTAGCATCTCCTGTTACTCTTCTTATACCTCCAACAAGAACGAAATAGTATTGGTGTGATGTTGCGAAATCGATGGTTATTTTTCCAATGCGGGAGAATACAGGCAATGCGAAGCAAAAAAGTGGGAGATGATACCGCCAAAAAAAAAACGGGCGGTGGCGGTGGTGGAGAGAAAACTTCACATGCAAATCACGCGTGTCGTTTACCTACTCCATGCGCCATCACCGTAACCCCACTCTCCACCCCATACCCAAAGTAAAAGAAAAAGCAAACCGGAAAGGAAGAAGATCAGTTATTTTATGGCGCCTCTCGATTTCTCACAGATATAAGATGCGACTATAGGCGAACGGTCCGTGATGGTAAAAGGGGGGAGAGGAGAAGGATCAGCGGGAAAACTGAAGCGAGCTAGATGATGATGGAATCGAGAGAAGTGGAAATGTGCTTACCTGCCCTCCTCTTTCGCGCATCCCCCATTTGAACGTCCCACATTGAAGTCTAAAACCATAAAACCGTGGCAATTCATTTCTGGATCGCACGCGTACACACGCACACCTTATTATTATTCAATGACGCCAGCGAGCCGCAGTTATGGCTTTTCCTTTCGATTCGAAGACGGGAAGAGGCGTTCGAGGAGATGGATGAGATGAGATGCGGCGTTTGGGGGAAGATAGTTTAGATTTGCTACGGAGATGTTGCTATGTTTGAGTTTTGTTTTGTAGTCTAAAATAACACCATGTATTGGCCAACCTAACACTCCCTTATAACAGCAAGATATTTTCTGCATATGGCGAGCTTTAAACCAGAACTGCGAGCTTTTATGTTATACGGGAAAAGGGAGAATGCCGCGTTATCTAGCGGGCGTGAATTACGCGAATCATGGATTATAATAACGGGATCGCTTTGCATATCTCCCGTAGCGATTACTCTGCACACTCTGCTACGCGCCCGCGGCTCTATCTTGTTTATGTTAGGGTATTACATTTCTTTTATAATCGCTTCCCAGCTATCGAAAGGCGAGGGAAAGCAACTGTTTCCCCCCAGCGAACTAGACGAGATATTTAAACATATTCGATTTCGCAAAATATTAATCGCGAAATTTTCTTCGACTTTCTAAATCAGGTTTACGATTCCCGAAGAATTATGAACGCAATCCAAGAAATAAGGATGTCCTGCGGACGAAGGGACGCGTCCGCCGATTAACATCGGGATAATTGAATTAATTGCTCTCATTATTTCGCATTTTGCATTGTTTGGTCTGTACAGGGTTGGACGTGTAGCTAAATCCCGACAGGAGACAAACGGCCGAGGAAAAGTCCGACCAAATTGATTTTTATTCGCAACTTAATCGACAGGGATGAAGGAACAGAGACAAATCGCAGGTGCGCTTTCATTGCTTCGCCCTTCCTAGATCCACCAAGTCCACTAACACACCACCCTTGCTCTCCCCAGGTTCGGTACTCTTTCTTCTACGTTTTTGTTGTTTTTTTTCTTTTTTTTCTGGGAGGCGGAGAAGAGAGGCGATGTTTTGTTGCCCGAACATCTTTACCGCAATATACTATTGGTGTAGGTGAGTTAACTGAGTTATATAGGGGATTTGATTCGAGTATATTTAATGAATAAATAATTTTAGATTTATATCGATCGCAATCTTGCTTAGTTAAAATTGGCTGCACGATCAGGCGTCGATACGAATGCGCCAAACTATATTGATAACGCTACAGCAGGAAAGTGCGATATTGCTTTCGACACCTGCCGGACGCTCTAGCAGTGGAAAGTCGGAAGGGGGAAAACTCATCTCCCTGTTTGTAAAACGGCTGTTGGCGGAAGTGGAGCCCGCCTGGACCGGGACGAGTTGTTGTATCGTCGTGAATTTTAAGCAGTCATAAAGCGACTGATGTTAATTTTTCCTCCTCTCTTTCGGCGAATGTAATATCGCGTGTTGTAGTCGAACGGCAACGGGACGTGTTTAGAATGGATGAGAGTGCGAAAACTTCCACCTTCTACCACCTCTTTTCCGCAACGCGCAAGAAATGAGGGGACGAGATGATGGTGGATTTTGTGATTGTAGAATCTTTGTTTCTGGTTTTTTGCTATGGGTAACAAAGAATATTGATTCGCTGTTGAGTTACATGTCAAACACATACGTACATAGTGTTTAATAAATATTTTATGTCTTCATATTTTATTCCGTATTACGTTTTTTTTCCGTCACATTTACAGAATTGTTTTCCCATACAATCAGCGCCAATATAAATAAATTATGTGTGTATGCGTTCGAGTGTAGCCGATCAACATATCGTCGTTTACAATAGCGAGGGTATTATGGCTGTAGATACGTTCAATATACCGTGTATTTAGTTTAATCCGCAATGAAAAAAATAGGTTTACAACCCACGAATTTCTTAAAGAAACTTGATATCTTCAGTAAACAGAGTGACGATTTCCAGCTATAGAAGATGCCTATAGTGATGTGAGATAGACACTGACAAGACAACAGTCAAACATCAAAAATTGTCAAGTTGTGTGTCACATGAGTCACTCACTAGACCATAAAGTTGTCGCGGCATTGGCAAGATTAGTTGAAAATTTGTTCAATGATAGAAAAGTGAATATCAATGTGAAAAATCAAATTTTCCTCTAAGCTTCATCTAAACGTGGTTCCTATGATGAAGCTATGCTGTTCAAAGCATATCCGTGTTCAGTGTCTTGATACCCTTGTCAATTCGTCATGACAATGGTTCCTTGCCGGATCTTCCTGCTCTGGTCTGGCAATGCATCTTTTCCATCTAGTATTTTGGAATCGTGGATGCTGTATCGGTCAAACTAAACAATATTTAAAAAAAATCAGATTTATAACCACAATATAATATTTTCTCATTGTATAGGTAATAACGGAAATTGCAAAATTATGTGAAAATATGCTGATATAGTATGGCATTAGCGTATATTTTTATCTATTTAGGCTACAATTGCAGACACATAAACACCTACAAAAAAAGGAGAAAGAAAAACGAAAAATTGTAACGTATTACTGACTACGATCGTAAAAATCCTATAAAAAGATAGTTTAACGGCGGAATTTTCTTTTCCGGTCGTCCAACAGCTTTCGAGACTGCGTCTCGTCCGTCCATTCAACAATAACAGCATCCACCGAGGACAACAACGCACAGCCGCATATGCCCTATACACGAATGGAAACATATGCGTCTCGATTTCGATTGTTTATGCAGCAGTAACTAGACTTTATATGTGTAGTTTTTTCGACATGACGTTCTGCATACTGTACAAGAATTGAATGCGCTCCTCTGTTTCGTCGTGCATGTGAGAGATTCCGTGTAATTGGTAATGTCGTAATTCGCTTTTAAAATAGGAACGATTGTTCTCGACGGCCGGACAGAAATAGCTGTACTTAATAATAAAATTAATGGACAGTGTGCAGGGGATTTTATTGTTCTACGCGCTTATGTTTCTCTCCCGTTCATTCATTTGAGTTTGATGACTCAGATACATATGGAAACGAATGCGTGTGTTTTGATATATTAAAATAGATCCGGTTAATGTCATCATCATGTCATCTACGTATACATGTAGGTATGTATATAGAAGAGAAAAGATACATCTATCTTCCCCTATTCTATCCGTTCACATTCTAAACCAAATACTGCCTTCTCGCTCGTTATTGATGACCGACGATATTCATTATCGCGGCGGGCGTTAGCAGCGCAGTTTTGCGCGCGTTTTGGTTTCTTAAATGGAAAACTTTTCCCTCGGCACGTATATTTATAAGGGAGAAAGAACAGTAACGCTGGGCGCCAACCACTATTGGTTCCACATACAAAACGAGCGGAAAGAAATAGGTGATGTCAAGACTTATGGGATGTTCGATAAGATTCATTTCGGCCCGGCTAACGTGCCCTTCACCCCCTCTAATTCACCGTTTCGTCCGAACTCGAGACCGGCCGCTGCGAAGAGGTGTGTTTTTATAACCGGTCCACTCCGGGTGTTCCGGTGGAACTTTCCGGAGCCGAGACCGGCGATTTATTACAGTCGATGAAGTGAAATAAAGTACCTACAGCTACCACCTCTTCACAACGAATGCAGTCGTTTTATAAGAAAGATGCTGGCTAAGATATCAATTCCTGTTTCTTTTTTGCTCCCCCTTTTATTAAAAATTAAATAAAATCGGACGACGTTCGAGCGGAAGTAGAAATCGTTATTAAACGAAGCTCTAACTTTCCTCGATTTACGTCATTTATTTATTATATAAGGGAAATAATATGTTATCTCATGTCACACATCGGAAATATTCGAACATGAGCAAATCCAAACAGCCCATCTATATAACGCCAATGAAAGATCATAACGACAGTTTCCGGTTGCGACTGCCGGAAACTCTCTACGGCCGATTAGGCACTCTTCATTTGACATCTCCCTTGATTCGTGTATGGTGCATACATATACACTCTCGCACACTCAATCTGGGTTCGTGATAGTTGCTCGTTAATCAATCAAACGACAAAACGGTTTATTATTATGAATTGGTACGATCCATGTAATAGTATATAACGTATGTTCGAAATGGCCTCGACATGCAATCGGAATAATAAATACCCTGTATAGATTTTTACATATCTTGTGTATGTATGTATGTGGTGTATTGATTTTGAATTGTAACTCATGAATTTAGCTGTGTTGTGTGATTGAACCGAATTGAAGGAATGTAACATTAACAATTTATCTATAACGATATTAATCAAGTTCTATCTCGGTGTTAATTAAAACAAATTTCACATTAATGCCGTATTATTCACGAACATTCATTACACTTCTAGTTGCGTATAAACAAATGCTTGCAGATTCCTAAACTTGACTCAAATTATTGTGACTCTGCGAGTATGTTTGACTTCAAGGTGGATTTAACTTCGTCTTGATGTAGGCAGGTGTGTAGTCATTATGCAACAAACTTTCTAGTATTTGTTTCGCTGCTGAAACATTGCAATTTCACTCATTCAATTTGGAAATATTACGTAAAGATGATGCCATCTCATGTATCATTTGTAGGAACTTGAGTTAAAGGTAGGTGCATAATATTAAATAATCACAAGTTATCAAACATTAAATGTTCTGAAATAAGTTGCATTGGAGATGAGAGCACAAGTCCCAAGTCCCCACAAGAACCTTTTTTTTAATCTTTGGTGGATGCAACTACAGTGCCTTCTTATTACCTCTTCAGAAGTAATATTTCGTTAAGAATAATAATTATAATCTCTTGCTTGCTCACAATCAGACCGATTTTATTAGACGGCCATCTAGCCTTCATTGTTTAATTTTTTTTAGAGCGAAAGATTTTCAAAAGACATCTGCGACATGATTCACAGATGATGAAGTAAAGCATCAGATTCTGCTTCAAAAACATTGTTTTTTACGAATCCATAGTTTGGTGTGTTGTTATATCTGTCAATACAATTTTATTCTTAGATAAAATTAGCAACAATTCCCTTCCACATTTACACAAAAATTAATCTTGTATTCACACATATTCACAAGGACTCTCGAGGCGACCCTTCAGCAATATTACAATCAATACATTTTCGATGTAAATTTATAACAGTAAGAGTCGGAGTCCTTGACAATTTATGGATGACAGATTTTTCACTATACACAATACGCGCTCTCCTCAATGCATGTATGTATATATGTATGTATGTACCATTATAGGAAGCTGAGGGTGATGTCCAGTTCGACTCCCCTTTTAATCCACGCCGTACCGTAGTGTACCAAGGGGTGGTGTAGAATTCATTACATTACCGAGACTGCGGGACAAAGCATACGGAACATAGTGGACTCTCGAGTACCTGTTCATCTATAATGCACAAGTTCATGCACATATTCCCGAATCCGATACATGATTGTAATGTGTGAATCACCCCCACATCTGAAGAATTTCATCTACGTGTAAACTAGAATAACTATCATTATCTCGTCTTGTGATTGTACGACGGAATAATTGTTTTGTTCGTTACTGCGTATTATCTCTCTTCTCCCGTAACGAAATTAGGAATAACGTGGATCTGTCCGAAAGCCAATCTGTATACATCGTCCATCCGCATTATTCGAGCATTAGACGCGGCGAACGTAACAGCAACAATTCAGGTACACGAAAACAATAAATTAATTAACCCGGCCAAGCGAAACGCTTCCAGATAGATAGAGATCAAGATCCAACTCTGTCGGTAATTACTTGTATAGCTCTCACACACATGCATAGATGTAACGACAAGTATCTCTCGTATACAACTCTAACCAACTAACAGGGAGAATAATACAACGATGTGTTTGTACGTATGTATAGTATGTACGTATATAACCATTGTTATTTGAGAATCACGATTTATGATTTTTCTATCCGGGACAGATTATCTTGTATGCCGATATCGTGCGAGAAAACAATAGACTAGAAACGGGCGAACATCGAAACCTATCTGTTTATCTTTTCTTCTGGATAGGTAGATGTGGAAATCGCCTATACTTAACTTATCAATGGGGAACGCAACGAATTTTACACGGACGATGCGCAAATTATGGTCTTCCGGCGTTGCGTTGCCTATTCTAGCGGAGAGAAAGAATCAGAATTACACGATTATAACGTCAAGTTTCAGTATAAAGGTTGATGTTAAAAATCTAGAAGGTTCGATGCAACGGAAGTGGAGAAAATTAGTCGAACATGAAGGAAAGGTATACATGCTGTGCTGTTCAAAAAAGTAAGGAAAAATTAGCAATAAAGCGTGTGTACGCCACTTTATTGGATGGCACTGTATGTACATCATACATCCATCATACATCGAATACGAATAACAGCTTCGACGATACGGTAATAATGAAGTGATGATCGTTACACGTCAGACCTGTCAAAAGCGAACAAATATTGACACACACAGAACTGAGCTGAAGCAAAGTGAGAAAGGGCACACACTCTATCTATATATTTCAGCGACGCCAAACTATACGATGACGTTGATATGTATGAGGGTGAGATTCATCATAAAATAAATTCATTCGGTCGTTCGTCGGCGGAAACGAATCGCTCCTATACTGCTACGCAACACTGGTAAGAGGTTATTGAAGTTAAACTATTTAATTTCAGCTTTAGGGGGTGTATGTGTATGTTAAGAGAGGAGTACTTGTCCCGCGGGACGACGGACCATATTTCATTAAACACTTGCACGACTATATACATATATAAATGTGTGTGTGCGTCTATAACAGAGGGGGGCGCTAACGCGAATTATACAAAGCGTCAAATAATCGTCACACCTACGACAAAAAAAAAATCTAAATTGAATCGGCGATTGTGCTATTATGAAAAGGGAGCTTACGACCCTTCGCTAATGCGGACAAGAAATGCGTTCAATTTACGATCGAGTGCGATTTATTTACTAATATAAGGGGACATACTGTATGATTATTTTATTAAGATTAGAATTATTAATGTGAAAGAATTTTTTGTGTTGTACGAGGATTGTCTGTTAACTAACACATCATTCTGTAGAATAATCGTTTAATAGGAATTAAATATGACAGTACCGACCGATCTATTGCTTAATCTCCATTATCAGTACGCCAAAGTGATAAAGCGCTTTCATTTTTTTTCGATATTATGGGTTATGGAAACCGTATTTTGGCATTCTCATGGAACTAGGTTCCCAATGTTCCAGTTCTTTTAATTCGCTGCTATAAATAGTTATTTCGACGACTTGGATTCATCGACTCGCAATGAAGGTATTGCTAATTTGGAGTATCGTTGGAGCAAGCCTCTTCAAAAATAAACTTGCGTTTTCTTTGTTAGGCCACGTAGTTATCGAACGATCCTCGTAGATGTACGCCTATTGCTATTGTATTGGTGATTTTCAGTCAAAAGAGAGAGAGATAGAGGATAAGGAATATTATATTCAATGGAATAGGGAATAAACTTGTCGTCGTACGATTCAATTGTTCCTCGTTAACCCTACACCAAACACACAATCGTACAGTCGATGCTATCGGGTATAGTTGATGTTGAAGGAACAAAGAAGCTACGCTATTGGGATACTGTACCGTATACATTTACTGACATTACAGTTCATGCATATTTGATATATTTACGTGACAAATTACGCGGTTCCCCTTGCCTTATACTGTATATGATCTCTCGGATTTTAGAGACGTAACGTACGTATGTACATACATACATACGACTGGAATAGAATTCCTACGGGGTGATTTTAAATATACAGCGTGAGAGATTAATGTATCAAGAGAAGATAAGTCCGCCGTATATACGAATATATTCATGTTAAACACTGCACACTGTATATACAAGGAAATAAAATAACACGATCTTATCTTTCCGCATTTTCCATTCTATTTTTTTCGAAAACGTTTCCCGAAAAACATTTTCACAAGATATATTATATAATACTACCTCTCGTGATACGTAGGCGCGAAAATGGCAAAAAACAACCGCTGAAAAGCCATACGCGGGCCAAGCCAAGCTAAACCGCGCTGCGCTCTTTGACTCTCTCGCACACACGTTCCGGAAAACCGAGAAGAGAAAAGTGCGAATTTATTCATAGAGTTGCATAATGAGAAACTGTAAAAATGAACATTTTCGCGGAGGCGCTGACGGTTTTATACGTTTTGATAAGGGGAATAACACGCCATTTTTCCGGCCGCACCAAGCAATATAACCACCCCATAGGACGACGCCGAAAGATCTCTCTCTCTCTCTCCGCGTCTCTCGGATGCCGCGGCCCCCTCTATCTTATATAAGCAAGAAGAATAAACATTTTTTCTTGCGGGCGGCTCTAGACCTCGGATATATACGGCTATAACGTGAAACGGGTCCCCGGGAAAAAATGCAGAAGAAAACTGAATACATTTTCGCGAAGCGTATCTTGGCAGTATATGTAGATGAAGAGGGCCGATATGTATTCGGTATACCACGTATTGCTATAGGGTAAATGGGATGGAAGGAGGGTGTGAATTCGAATCTTAAGATGACATAAGAGATGAGAACCCGTAATACGATAGCGCGCTGATATATTCAAATCGAATGGTAATGCTTATTATTTGGATTCGGATAGATCGATTCAATGACTGGTGCATATGGAAATATTACATTGCCGTTCAGCGGAAAGAGGATGGAATTGCAGCTCCAGGAACTTTTTTGTTTGTATTCTTTAAGGTTTCGTTTAGAATGTTGAGCCAAATTGAATTTTTTTATAGAAATTCAAATTATTGCATTTTGTTGAGCTAGAATCTGTTCTATCTTTATAAATCGAAGAGAAACCTAGATGTGCATCATTTCTGAGTAAACGAGATTATTTTGTGTGACAGGTAAATTAAAATTTTGTCGATTATTTCCTGAATTGTCCATGTAGAAAGCAAAAACTTTGGAAAATATAGAACAAATTAGTGCAGTTTGAAGCACTAACGAACATAATCCTTTCACAAATTTGTTTAAACAAAATACCAGGCGGGTGGTGGTAAAAGAATATTCTACGACTTAGTTGATTGTAGCTCAGGTGCAATCATAGTAAAGTCAGACTTAATAAATAATGCTTCTATCCTCTTTGAACATCCTATATAGCAAAGTGATTCGATATAATAGCATAGTACACAGTGTATGCAATCAATTTTGCCATTATTCGCTTGTTCGGGGGAAAGCCGACCGTCCTCCAGAGAATACTGACCGTTTTAAAGAACGCACTTCGCAAATAGATATTCTACTACAACTCCCGTCATGTATACATACATTGTACGTGCATACGTAGAAGAGAACTGACCCTCCTCGTTCTTTTACGATCGTGGAGTAGATGGACGACAATATCGGTAGTATTTCCATCGACGTTTCGGCAAATATTACTTCCTTTGATACATGAGATGGCTTTCCGAATTGAAATCCTCTTGAATTTCTTGGTAGTAGATACGATATACATACCTACATACATCACTATAATATCCTACTACATTCAAGCTTATAAGATTACAAAAGCTATTAATGTAAATAGTAATTAACGTAAGTATCATTTTAAAATAAGCCCAACATCATCTTATAACACGCGTTAGACACTCATCCGTTGACAGAATTTACAACCATATTATTGATCATAATTCAAATGTATAAACGCGTGTCGGCGGCTGGCGTGTTCTAGCAGCTGTAAAGCGTCAGAGCGCCGCAAACTACCGATGATGGTGTTATGATTTTCTGTATATAATGGGTAGCGAGGTCGTTATAACAGCTAACAGGTCGTAACTTAAGCGCTGTGCCATCATCCGAACGTCGTTGTTAAAAGGCGGCAGATGAGGAGCGTTAGGTGTTTTCGAATGCTTAATCATAGAGCACGTCATAATAATAACACATGTTAATTGATCTTAAAACGTTTGAAGACCGCGCATAAGTACGATATGAAACGATTACAAATGTAATAAAGTAAAGGTTTCAATTATTCTTTGTTTCTTTCGCCCAATTAGTAATCGTACACAGTTGGTTTCTCTTTTGATATGTGAATGTTGAAATAAATCGTAAATGTCAATCATATCTCACTCTAGCTAAACGAATGCTTCCTCCAAAACCATTGCTGTTGGATTGGTAGCACGTTGATGTGATTATCGTTAGCTCAAATTTTGTGAACGTGAAATATAAACAATAATGGTTGTAAAAGTGAGTTTTGTGGAACTCCTCAGCTAATACCCACTGGCGAGAGGGTAAAAAGTTCAACTTGAACTGATCTGTAGCTTCAATGATATCGTCAGTAATTTTTAAAGTATTGGTGGACAGCAATAATTTTATCTGAAATGAGATATATAGGATGAACTAAATTATGAGGATTTCCAGATTTTGATGATGGAATAGTAGGGAGTCAGAACTTGACGTGTCAACCGTGCTAGAGACGAAAACTTTCTGACAAAACATACACTCGCTATTGAAGCATAAATGATGGGGTTTCAAATACTGAAGATTGTGTTACCATCATCGCGATTGAGATTTAAGCGATGCTTGCGTATTTCTGTGCGGGAATTTGCTTACAACGAATATGTGATCAAAATAAATTTTGTGGCCCCTGTCAAGAAAATGTGCGGCTATTCCTGAGCGTTGTGAAGAATGTATTCTAACATCGGATTTTGTTTGAGCTTGGTTTGGTTTAAGCTTCCAGTTCCACCTACTCTATACTGAACTAGATTTACGCCGAATTTTATAGATAATTTTGTGGGAGAGAGATGGTGAGAGTCCTCAAGTGAAGGAAGAATTTGAAAGATTTTATTTGAGGGTTCAAAGATGTTTCTGATCATTGATTTGCGGAGAATTCTACCAATTTCATCCGTAATATCGTGGATGTAGGTAAGAACAATGGAGGTTTGTTGATTGGTAGTTTCTGGGAGTATCTGAGGGATCTACGTACAAAAGTCTGTTGATATATATACCAGCTTCCGGCATGTTTGATTTCTTGCATCGTGACTTTGATGTCAGTGTGTTGTCAGGAATTCCAATAAATCTGGAAAAGAGTTTCTACCGTGAGTAGTACCGTAGGTGTTATCCACATATCTCAACCATGTCTTAGGTTTAAGATGTGCAGGTTCTAAAGCTTTCGTTTCAAGTTCCTGCATGAAAATATTAGCCTCAACCGACGAAAGGTAGATCTCATGACAGTTGCAGAAATTTGAGAGCCTCCATAATAGAGACTTGAACCGTAGGGTAAAATAATCAACTTTTAACAATATCAAACATTCTTAATTCCATTTCTAATATTTCTTTAATGTCACCTCCAATTCCTTGTCTTCAGCAACAAATATTTTATAGGGGAGTATAACTTTACAATAATAATTCAATATTAAAAAAAACGGTTACGCTTCTGTGCCGTTGTTATTTCAAGGAAAAAAACCTACTTATATTAATTATGAGCAGGCATTGTGCTCGTGAATTTTGTGAATCGTTACATATCAAACTGTACATCCGTACTACCTAGTCATTCTATTATGATACTATTATGATGACTCGACTAGTTCCACCATCAAACAATAACTCATATGGCAACGCTTCAAGCGCGATTACCACCAGTTATAAGGCTTATATTATGTATAAATGCCACCTGAAGGTGAATAATACCGTCTACATATACTGAAAATAATTCTTAGTTTCCTTCTATTAAACGTATTCTTTTTGTTACAATTATTTTATACTACAAGTAAAAAAAAATTAATTATCGCATCCATCACGCATTGTACTCGATGATCCCCAAGGCTATTTTAATTTCTTTTTTCAAGTCTGGAAAGACGTTTATTCCGTGTATGGTACGTTTAATACTTAGACATCATATCACTAAAGAGAATTGAGAGTTAGTGAATGTAATCATTAGTTTTAAGAGCATAGCATCACCTGTCAGACATATGTTACATATCTCAAGTCTCTTGGTGATATTCTCCGCTCGAGTCGACATTTTATTTCCGTAAAGTTAGTTTTTTTTGCGAGAATTTTCATTACAACAGCCATGGACGAAATAAAAAAAAACTTTTATCAAAATTCCAAGCTTGAGTTTAACTTTCCTCAACCTTTCCGTTTATTGTTTCACCTTCCAGTTCTCATTCTTCTCCTTTCTTTAATTAATGTTGTTGGCAAATTGGCGAATATTTTTGATCGTTTACCCATACCTAGAATCGACCGCCCCGCTCCTTCCTATACACCGCCTCGTGTAACTTTTTCTAAAACTCCGTAATTAAAACAGAGACAGAACAAACAATAGTATAGAAACAGGTATAGCTTGCGCCTTCCGGCGACATTGGGGGGCAGTAAAATTCAACATTTCCCGGTAATATAAACTTTTTTCGCGTTTTCTCCCTCCATCTCCGCGTCCGCCCGTCCCGTGCAAGTTCGTGCTCCCGCATTCTCGATTGTGTTGTGTTGTTTTCGGTTAGGCGAATCCTGTCAATGGAGTTAAGGAAGGCGATCAGGGTAGCGGGGGTGAGCCGGGTCGACCCCCGTCGTCAGCGTCCGTTTAAAATAATTAATTAAATTTCTTGGCCGCCGGGCCCATCACAGTTAGCAACATGCGGAATGTTCATACGATTTTTGCGACGATAGATCAGAAGACACCTCCGCGAAGAGTCCATGATGCTGGGAAAATGATGTAATTTTTAAATTTAATTAAGTTTTATTAATGTCGGCGATTACCCGCCACTGTGGACGGAGAACAAAGAAGGAGGTACCGAACTGCCGTGCTCGTTTCTCCTCAACATCAGCATCCGAACGGCTACTATTATGCCATAATCCATTAGAAATTACAATAGGTAATTTCATCTCGACTGTCGATCACGTCTCAAGTCCATTTCTCGGAAAGCGCGTCTTTTTGCTGCAGTTTCTTGCCGGTCACATCTAGTTGGGAGAAGAATTCTTTAGTAGTATATAACATATATATGTAGTAGGCGGACCGCCCCAGTAGATGTCGCCCGGAGTCTTTCATTATAGATATATACTCGTATTGTACGTGTTTAGCAGTCATGAGTATTAATTGATATCTCTTGGTTAATGATTCAAGGAGTTGGAGCCTAAATCCTAAAGGGGTGAAAATTTTTGCGGTCCTACTTCCGAATCGTTCGTTATATTATAGTTTTCTCCTGTCTGTATTAGATTTTGGGTTATTGGCGATGTTGGGGATGTATGTAATTGAGACGCTCGACGGGATGCTGACGTTTATTTCGTCGACGCTAATTATTGAGATCGAGATTAACGCAGCGGGACAGGATATTAGGTAGGCGTCGGGATTTATATATCTTTTTTAATGGGAATTGTTGTCAAGGCGTTAAGACCGAATTTTTTTCTGAAATTATCGCGGAATTGTACGGGAGTTGAAAAAAGAAGATCACATAATTTTTACTTAGTGTTTCTTGCCACCACACAGCGTTTTGTATTTGGCAAAATAACTTTTAGTATAAGAGAATTAATATAAGAGCATAACTAGAGGAGGAACAATTAAAAATAAGAACCGTTTGCTTTGGTTTTTTCGCAGTTGTAATGTCTTGAGCGATAATGAGACATAAGCGAGTAGGTTATCGTGAGTTTTAAAATATGACAAAGGAACTCCCACTAAACTATCAACGTCGACGAGAGAAATCATCAGTAAGCTGTAGAGAGGAAGAAGATAGAATGTAATTTAAACAGGGATATCATATGGTAAAAAAATATTTGATAGAGTATATAAAGAATATAAAGATCTTTTTTTTTTGGTGGAGGCGCCGCGATAGTTGCCCTCCAAATGCTTTCCAGTTCGAGAGTCGATGCAGTGCACCTCATCAATTTTCTTAACGTTGCTAAATGCTTGCGGAGGAAGCCGTTTTAGTTAGCCTCATAATGGTTATCTATAGTTGTTCGCAAAGGAGCCAATATAGTTGGCCTTTATGTATGTTTCGAGTAAAAAGCCGATGCAGTTGCATGACAGTCAATTTGATAACTGGTGTGATATAGTATAATCTCAATATATTCTCACTCTGTCCAAAAACACTCAACAAAAAAAATCTCTTTAAATTCCTAAATATCTATCTATCATGCTTTGTCTTCTATTCATTTCTTACGTATCGTCCTTCTGTTATGCTTCTGTTCTTTCTAACTACTCTGAAATGATGTTTTTCAATTTTTGAAACTTTCAACATGGCTCTACATCTCTGGAGATTTGTAAAGCTTAAATGAGTTTTTAAGATTCTGCCTGAGAGATGCAGTGTCTTCCAAACATAATTAAGGTTTGTTAACACATTTTATTCGTTTATTATAACCTATCAAGCACCATAAGCAAGTATACCTGTTGCAATATCTATTATGCAAGGACGTATAACTTAACTGTACGTACTACGTGTGGGAGCGGTCCCTATTTTTCTTGTGCGTGATGTTCAGTTCAAGGCCTGTCTAGGCCGTGTCGCCAATCTGTCAATCAAGAAGCCGGGCGGTCGTGCGGAATTCACTACCGCCGAAATATGAACACGGCATTCCATATCACTGGACGGACGTGGAATGCATCGCTAACTATGCGTTGTAGAGGAGCCGCCGCGCCGGCCGCTAAAGACGAGCAGACCGCTCGAAGTTTACCATCAGAGTGTAACTGTCGAATGCAATCGATGTATATCAATTAATATTACGAATTAAACAAAATTATTACTACGTAAAAAGATGAGTAACACAAACGGATGTACTCGTATGTATGTATGTACATACATAAACAGAACACACGAATAAAAGATTGATAAACATCGCATAACAGAATTGACTGGAAGAATGCGGGAAGATGTTAATTTTCAGTTGTTATAAGCTTGCAGTCATGTTCCCGTTTTACAGTGCGTAGTTGGTGGTATCAATGAGATATCGCCAGTCGAAAGACAAGTTGTCGAAATGAAAACAATTTCGTTCTTAATGCTCAAGTTAAGCTGCGTTTACATATGTATGTATGTACACTGGCTTGCAATAAATTCCCGTACACTTTAATGTCAAGTAGCTTGTTTTTTAAGATTATTTACTAATGTAACCTGACTTTAGTTTTGACAGATTTGACATAAAATATGAACATATGTAATATCAAATATGTAGTCCGTTGGACAGTGCGGTAGGTATTTAGTATAAAATCAAATACAAAATTTGGTTAATATCCTATATTGTTAATAATAACGATAAACATATGAATATAGAGGGTATTATAAGAGGTAGGTATCTAATTATTAGTCAGTACTTAGTCATTGCACCATTAGATTCTAAAACCTGTGCAAGTCTTGTTGGCATTGACAGAATAAGGTTTCTCCAAATATCCTGATCCTCACTTAATTCCTCCCAAGCATTCTCAATTGCCCCCATAATTCATTTTTATTACGGAATCTTAAATTTCGTTCATACATTCGTTTCACCATTACACCCCAAACGTTTTCAATCGGATTTAAATCCGGGCTGCGTGATGGCCAAGGTAATATTTCAATGTTCCGATTGGTAATCCACTGTGTGATAACTCTGGCGGTGTGCACAGGATTGTTATCTTGTTGAAAAGTGAAAGTATTATTAGGATATGTTTGTGATACTGACGGAAGCATAACATTCTCTAAAATATCTAGATATGATTGGGAGTTTAAACGGCCTTCAATTTGCCATGCAACTCCCGCACCCTGTGCACACATCCATGCCCAGACGTTAACAGAAAATCTTCCAGATCTATTTGGCGGAGCCACATATCTTTCATCATATCTTGTGTTTCTTGGGCGGTACACTTTCACGTGACCATCGTGGCTTGACTGGAATATTTTTTCGTCCGAAAATACTACACTTTCCCACAAATTTTGTTCGCGATGTATATAATTTAACGAAAATAAGACTCTGGATTGTTTATTTTCTACAGATAATAACTGTTTTTTAGCACTTGCAAAATTTTTTAATTCGGAAGTGCTAATTCTGCGGCATGCTGTTGAACAAGATCCTGGAAAATTTGTGTGAAATACAGCATCTTTTGCTGTTTTGAATGGATTTTCTCTTAAATAATCTAATAACAATTCATCTTGTTGCTGATTTGAAATTCTCGGCCGCCCTGAACCTTCTTTCCTTTTAACACTTCCATCTTCTTCCCATTTTTTCTTAACACTCAAAACCGTAGATTTATTTATATTAAATATTCTAGCTACATTTCTTATGGACCAACCTTCTTCTAATTTTGATAATATTAATACTTTATCACATTCAGATAATCTTAACATGTTGATCAATTTTGATTGATTCAAATTGACTAATGTCAAATTAGAAATGTCACAAAAAAGGTCAATTTAATACAGCCAAAACTAAGTGTATGGGATTTTATTGCAAGCCAGTGTACATAGGTATATAGATTTTCTTATAATTTTATTTTAATCTCAGGCTCCTACAAACTGTTTTGTCTTTGTTCAATTATTTTACCAACATATGCAACAAAAAAAATTCTAAAACTCACATTTGTGCATCCCTAGACTGAAGGAGAAACAAGTTTTACTACTACTTTTTTGTAACTTTTATTACCTAGCTGCAACAAAATAGGACATGTCGTTGTCACAAATTCAATTTCAATAAAGCTTGAAGCAAATGATTTCCAGAATCATCTTAAACTGGTTTTTAAACATGGCAAGCTAAAAATGACAATATAGTATTGCAAATAGTTAATGAATGTAGCAATATGTATAAATTGAATACAGTAACGGTCTTAAAACTACACCATGCGGTATACCCTATCTGAAAGGTGAAAAGGTAAACGATCGGCTCCATCCACTCCTTGCTCCTGCTGATTCCTGCTTAGATACAATAAGTCTTTTGTTTGGCAATGTTAAGTAGTGTGCTCTTTATGTCAATGCAATTATTGTCAATTCGATCCAGAAATTACAACAGACATTTTTATTGAAAAGTAACAATTTTGCCGGTATTCTCGCAAGATATGGACAAATATGAGAGCCCAAGTGACGCCGGGTTATAAATAATTTCAGCTTCTGCCGTGCCCAACAATTTAACATTTACTCTTGCACTCTTCAATGAATTCCATTGAGATTTGCTCCCTAATGCTTACAATATTCAGTTGACTGCCAGCCTAGACGTTTTGCCGAATGAATCCAAATGGACGCAACAACTCCAAGCTGACAACAAGGTAATCAGACTTTTGTAAACTGTTTGGTATGGCATGTACAGGTGTGCAGGTATAATGAACTTTTATTGAAAGTCATGAATATGCGACTTGAAAATCCACAACGAAGAAATTATTAATACTTAATAATTCTAAATATAAAAAATAATAAAATCTAAAATGATAAATGAATGCCTCTTTCCATTTATTTAAATTTCGACCATCAAAATCCGATCCGGTAAATGCGAACTCGGCCCGATGCAGACACACACAGGTATTTCGAAATTTCTCCCGATCCCGTGAATATTTTAACAGTTTACAATGCGAGCACAGTACGATGCTAGCGTCTGGTTAATCTCGATATTTTTTATTTTCAAATTTTACTACCATTACTTTTATTTCCATTAGTAAGATGGATATATTTCACACGCATACACGCCGCTGCGGCCCCGCTTATATTCGTCTCTCATTCTAGCGTGTTTACTCCGTTTGAAACCCGTAAATTATTACTAAACGATGTTATTTTTGAGATTTACAAAGACGCGATTCCGACATCTGCGCGTAATTTTAGATCCTTTTGTTGGTCGTCGCGGAGCGGAGGTGGTGCGCTCCGATGATATCTTGATGCATGCACACTTACATATATGACTGTGTGTGCGTGCATAGTTGTACACTTAACGTATGTAGATATGTACACATACCGAACAAAACGAAATGGTAAATTTCTGTATGTAACGAGTAATGGTGCAAAGATCAATCGAATAGGCTCGGCTCGGACAAATGAAGAGTGATTGCCCCAACTGGTTCTTTTTTTCCCTTCTCCTGTAAAACGAGGGA
>SMLS01075349.1:0-85953 GCA_004785975.1 Popillia japonica
ATATAATGGTGCGCTCACATAGTAGGTACTATGATTTTCGAAAAACGTTCTTACTTTATCGAAAATGGTTGTTTAAAAACAATTTCTCGCGATTACAATGTAAACCGGAAGCGATACAATGTTTTAAAAGGAGAAATATTATGTGCGTGTAATAATTTTTATGCATTATGCTATATATATAGACAAGCGTATTATTATTAATGTTAATGCTATTATCTACATCAATTTTTCTGATTTCTTTGATCTGTTATATATACGGACAAATCTCTTAAGCTGAAAACTCCGGCGTCCGTCTTCGAGAGATATAAGTTTGGCGATGATAAGAGAAGAAAGGAAGACAATTTTATGACAGAAACAGATCAAAAAAAACATTGAAATTGAAAAGGAATTGATAAAACCCGTATTTATATCAGTAGTATACATATCTGAAAAGAATTATTATAACGCAAAGCACTAAGTGAAAAAAAAATTATTAAACTGTAGTCGTGTGACGGTATGGCGACGACTTAAAGATGCTAGGATCCATTCAAGAATTATTTTTTTTTAAATGTGTTTTTATCATTAATAATTTGCATAATGCATAAAAATTATTACACGCACATGATATTTTCCTTTTAAAAAATTATATCGCTTTCTGTTTACATTGTAATCGCGAGAAATTGTTTTTAAACAACCATTTTCCATAAAGTAAGAACGTTTTAGAAAAATCATATACATTAGTGTGCATAAGTTATCGATCACCTGTTCACCTTAAATTTTTTTCCGTTTATCCTGTTATGTTAGTTTTGTAAAAGTTTTTACTCATTCGGTAAACGGTTGAGATGACGACCCATGCGTCATCGAAACGCATGTCCCGAATTAATTAAAATTTGTGGTGTTTTGAGTTACCGGAATTACCTATGACATTAATGCATATTATGAACAGGATTGGTCCTAGGACGGACCCTTGAGGTACTTCTTTGTTCACAATCTTCACTGCGGACAACTCTCCGTTGTAACACTCGTTCTCTGTTCTGCGAGTAGCTCCTTAGGAAGCTACGTGAATTTCCTCTAACAATAATATGTCTTTAAGGAACACTAGTTTTGTTAGTTGCTCTCTGAAAGTACGTTGTTAGTGCTGTATTTTTTACTTCTTCCGCCTTTGTTGCATAATGTTTCCTTTCTGTTGTGCATACATCTTTCGATTGTTTGGTTTTAGATACTTCGTTTACATGTGTTAGTTCGTCTGTAAACCGCGGCGAATTAATCGTTTTTAGTAATTTCTTGCTACGGTGTCAGTTCCTAACGAAATGTTGCGCTACTTGCGGAAGAAAGATGCAAATCTTCTAAACGGAAAAAGAGCTACATGTTCTTTAGATCTGATTTAGTTTGACTAACATAAACTAGATCACAATTCTTACATACAATTTTGTAAATTTCATACTTTGCTCTCATTTTTACTTTGTCTTTGGGATTGATTAAAAGATTTTTTATTGTGTTATTATGTAGTTGCGTAACACATATTTAGGCTATATTGTTGAAAAATCGTTATATCTGTAATATAATGATCGATACACTAAAAAGAATTGTCGAAAATAGGAAATGCAAACTACGGCGATTTGGCGGAAATTAACCGGCGTCTGTTGGGGCGAAACCCGTCAACAGATCATCCAAACTTCGGTAAATAATTGTGACTGTTAATTTAACGATTTTTTGTTTAATTAAAAATAGTTCAGCGGTATTGCTGAACAAACAAAAGGTTATACCAATCACGTTATTGTCAATGTTCTAGAGAAGAGAAATGATTTTATTGTAACCATTGCATCCGAAAAAAGTTGCAACAAAGTTGTATTTGCGTAATATGTGAGTGATCAAAAACTTATGCACACTACTATACCTACCGTATGAGCGGACCATTATATCGAAGAATTTTGCGGCGAGTATGAAAGCTACATATATAAATTAAATAACTCATTGAACAAGCAAAACAGCCACTCTTTGATAATCTATCGCTACAATACTACTATCCTTGTCTTACATGCGCCGCGCTGCTTCTACCTAATACCTTTCGCATATGGAATATACAGATGTATTACTATTATCCATTTTTTTCTCAAACCTTCAGGAAATATTACTGCTATAACTTTATAATTTACTATAATTATATAGATTCTGTTCTAAATTATAAAAAATTACGAAACAGTACTACACAATAAAATAATAATTGAAAACTATCTACGAAAAATTCTGAATTATGCATCGCTATATGTGCAAATTCGTGTAGTTTTAGTTGCATATCGATTCAAAACTTGTCGCGCTTCGATTCGC
This sequence comes from Popillia japonica, assembly GCA_004785975.1. Lineage (NCBI taxonomy): Eukaryota > Metazoa > Arthropoda > Insecta > Coleoptera > Scarabaeidae > Popillia > Popillia japonica. Next base: position 2,308 of record SMLS01075349.1, read on the forward strand.
AATTAATTTGAAAAAGATGGTACATACATACAGGAATAGTGTACAACAACAAAGTATGCACATGCACCATTTTGTTGTCTTTGTCTGATTCCCTTCAAAAGCCCCTTTCTCGTTTAGTTCCGAATAGGTTTATTTCTATTTTAGAATAACAAATATTCGAGATCAGTTTACAGAGGCATACATGCCGTAGTAAAATGGCTTTCCTAAAATGTTTAATGTCAACCAAAGACGAATAAGCAACGGATGCCAGTCTCTTCAACAACAACTTTAGATTAGATTAGATTAGATTAGGATTGAGGTAGCAATTCAAACCTATCTAATGTGGTTCTCCCTTGTTTTAGAAGCGCCTAAGGTTTCTTCTTCCTCCTTGCACATTCAGATAGCATCCTCTGCTAGACCTATGTCATGCATAGGTATGCCTATTTACCTACTACCAGTGACCGGTCAGCAGACCTACTATCATTTTGACAGGGTATCCGTTTTTACTCAGTAGATCTCTAGTAAATTTATGGCTCTGTTTTCCTAAGAGCTCTTTTATCTGTCTTTGTCCTGACGATCTTTGCCACTATTCCTTCAACTTGTTGTGCATCCATTCGTCAGTGCACTTTTCAATTTGTGATGTGGTGGTGCCGAAGGAGGGGTCAACCCCCATGAACGGCCAGATCGTTTTTCTTTGCATCTTTGTAGCTGGGAACCCAAGCCAATATTTATTTGCTTTGGGAACTCACCTCATTTAGGGCACTTACACAATCGCAAACTTGCAATTAACACTTGCTGAAGTAATTGGTTTAAGTGTTTGGTTGGTTGTCAGAAAATAGCGATGCTTTTACCTACTTCGATCCGATCTTCTACTTCTCCAACATAGTAATGAATTGCTACTACCTAAGCTTGGAACACCGTCTTGTTCTTGCTGAAGCTCAACGAAAGTGGCTTTCTTATGCCAGTTCTTACGCCATATTCGGTTTTAGGGCCGTCTGTTTACCAGTTCGATTTCGCTCTTACTGGAGGGCCATCTCGTCTTATCTGGTATTACGTAATATTTTTTACCTAGGTTAAATTTATCAGCCAGGGCGTCACTTGGCAACTCCGTAAGGGGTGGCTCCTTAAGTTGATATAATAGTTTTTGATGATCGTGCGATTTACTTATCGGTGCCTCCCTAACATCACTCAGTGTACTGCGGACCTTGCAGTTCCTTGTATGTAAATATGCAGTCGTGGTAGGTGTAGTATAACCTCTATTACGGCGGTAGAAGTCGATCTCATCGTGGAATACAGACAAGCCAGTCTTTGTACTCCCCTTAATGTCCTAGCCACCGTACTAGTGCTCCGTATGTTATCATGGGTCCGCACAATCTTCTGCACCTGCCATGGGCAATAGTAGCCTTGTTGGTTATTTTCTATGTATGTGTGTTTCATGTAAAACTTTCAGCGAACCATACCCAAAGACATTTCGTCACTTCTCGTGAACGTGATAACTTATGTCTTTTCAGCATTGAATGACAGTCGCTCTTGTTTACACCAGTTGTATCTACATCACATTTTTGGCGATTTACATAGGTTCTGCCAGAATATTTGGAGATATGGAACATGGAAGAAAATGGCGTGTTCCACGCAAGATATTAGTAGTCATTGTTTCCAAAAAATCTCAATCAATGTGTGTTATTGATTGTTATAAAATGTTTCAAGGTGATTTTTAACTTTTTTCAAATAACAGTTTTGAGCTAGTATAGTCAAAACTGCTTAAATGGTATATGGCGGAAAACTTATTATTAATTATTTTATGTTACTTTCTTTTTTAACCATCTTTAATGTAGAGCCTTGACATACAAATGTATCATGTATTACTCTAGTCTAGTTTTCTTACTTTGTATTTTCTTTTAGCTGGCGCAGATGTAATAATGACAAACACATATCAAGCTAGCATTAACGGATTTGTACAACATCTCAAAATATCCGAAAAGGAAGCTTACGATCTCATCATGCAGTCTGTACATTACGCTAGGACGGCCTGCGACAGATTCGCACAGGAATATCCCGAACTTGGTTTGTATAACATTTACGTTGTGAGTTTCTATTATTATGGAGGAAAGATGTTTTGTTCAGAATACTTATGAGTGATATAAGATGTTATGTGTATATATTTATTTAGAAGATTGTCGAAACGCATTTAATTCTCATAGGAACATATTCATTACATTACATATAAGTAGAGGAATTGAGTTAAATTGATTCATTGATTATTTATAATAATTCACAAAGAATCTCGATATTTCAGAGAAAATTTTAAAAACCTACTTCTTAAAATTTATATTTTGTTTATTTCATCGACATCTACAATAAAACTATATACATGCATATCTTTAGTGTGTGTAACGTTTACATCCGTAAGTCAGAGCGTGCCCTTTGTAGATCAACCAAAGGCTTTGGTAGTCGGATCCGTGGGCCCATATGGCGCGTCTTTACACGATGCATCTGAGTACACCGGATCTTACGCCGCCACAACTCCGGTCGAAACCATGAGGGAATGGCACAGGCCTCGTATTGCCGCGCTCGTTGAAGCTGGTGTAGATTTATTAGCACTAGAGACCATACCTTGTCGAGTAGAGGCAGAAATGCTGTTAGATCTGATAAAAGAATTCCCAAATATAAAGGCCTGGCTTGCGTTTAGCTGTAAGGTAAGTAAAATTCTGAAAATATGTGACACCCCGCCTTAATAGAAAAGGGTACACACGCCGTCGTAGATATAGGAAGCCTCGAGATGTAGTCTAAGTTATTGTCGACGGAAATTGTTTTATAACCCTCAACATATGGACTTTTATGTAGATAACTCGTCCAAATAGGCTAGGAGCTAATAAGACTGTCAACACTATCTTACCGGATTTTATTGTCTTATTAGTTAGAAACGAATGAATTTAGAAGGTTTGCAATATATACAGTTAAAAGCTGAAATAATTTATTAAGCAAGCATAAAACCTACGAGTCAGTTTTTGCAAACCAAACTATTCTATTTTGGTAACATGTTTCAGTGTTAATTAAGTTAACGTAAATCTGCACAAATTTTGTACTAATCTTTAATGATACTGAAGTGATGTCCATCATCTTAATTCACCAGTTATTTACCAATTAAATGTTCGTAATGGTAATTATTTGGTAAAATATGTAGATAATACGAATAAAAAATTGCTATAAAAAAGAGATCAAGAATCCGATGTGTATAGAATCACAAACAAATGATTAATGCAGCTTTTGCATTTGGGAGATGTTGAAAAAGATTTTTTCCGGTTAAAAACATTGTAAACAAAGACGTTTCTTTAAAAGTGAATCCCTTTTAGCAAAACATTTCTCGATTTTTCTCTACGACACCATCAGCTTTGAATGGAACTTCATTATATTTACTTCTGGTTCACGCAATGGGCGAAACAGCAAATGGATTCACTCAAATTATTATTTTTCCAGAAAATGTTTCCAATTTTGTTCTAAATGTCGTTCTTTTATAGAAAAAGAATAATTGGGGTATAGTATCAATTGGTGATTGTAACATACTGGATATTAACTAGAATATAACCGCATCATATAGCGACAATTATAGTCTTACAATTAGTATGGAGTACGTGAAAATCTATTGTACTGGATTAGTCCGACACATGGCATAAATACTCATAATCAGTACGTTAAATGTGCGATATCATACGGTCTCGTTATCCATCTGTTATATAGCTTATGGTATACCTATGCATACATCAAACTATTGTTAATAACGCCGCAGAAAAATATAGGATTTTTTTACACAAGTCCGTTCAAAATTAAGTATTTACAATTCCTTACTTCATTATTGCACTTATAATGTTGGCTCAATTAGCTAGTTAGTCGCCTTTTGTATCAATTGAGGACACTCTTTGGTCATCCCTAACACTTCGACCTACATAGCCTATTGTATTATTCTTATCTTAATTTCGTTTTAGTCAAACAGCTAATTCCAATGGCTTTTGCATAGCAGCCCTTGGTTGACTTAGTGCTGGGTATTCGAAGAGAATGTGAAAGGCTATCCCCTTCTTCCTTCTTACAAGGTCTGCATAAGGGTTCATCTTTATAGATCTGCATCTTATGCAAGTGACCTCTTATACAGCCATGTCCTGTTAATATGTAGATCTGTCTAGGTACATGGTTCTAATTTAATTGATGTTGTTTTACGGTCTACTCATTAATAATTCATTGGAGAGCCTTCCCTCGCTAGCTAGTCTGCAATCTTATTGCCCTGTATGCCCCTGTGCTCCAGGACCCACACCAAGTTGACCTTGTGGTGCCTGGTCAGAACAGTTAGGTTTTGCAGACACTGCCATGCTACATAATTTGTAGGTTATAGGATAAAATGCTAGAACGTTTGGGGCTGCCTAATTCTCAAAGAGAAAGCAATTGGTTTGTATAGCATATATTTCTGTTTGAAATATCGTAATGAATTACTCAAGTGGTTCACATGCTTTGTAATCTTGGTTTTCTTCATAGACACCAACTCCGGAATTAGTACCTGCTGTGGACTCATCTGTGTAGCAGTTTTGGGTATTCAGTTTTCCCCCTTCACCATTTCTCCACTTACCCACTTTCCCCATCACCTTCCATATCAAAGATTGGGTTTCTGGTTCGTGTTTCTGTACTGGTGTGTATACATACCCATAGTGCGTTCTCCAGTTGTTAGTATTTCGTAATTTGCCTCTCCCATGATAAAACTGTGAAGGCAAGGGTGGTTTAGCATGGTCTCTATAGCTGCTGCTGGGGTGCTCTTTATAACTCCAGTTACGCATACGCATTCCATTCAAGTATAGTTTGAGTCCACATGTCTTTCTAACTGTTACTATTGTACGGGTTGTTATTAGCACCCTCTTACATTTGTCTTTTTTCTTTAGAAGAGAGGTCCATTTTAGTTTAGAGTCCAAGGTCACTCCCAAGAGGTCAGCCTCCTGACTAATCTCTACAACGGTGCTCCTAAGTCATCTAATTTTCTTCAAAGATAATTTTTTGATATTTTATTTTCATATTTAACTGTGTCTGTGTCACCATCTTAATGTTAACCAAAAATATACCCGACTTGCCAACGCTAATAGTTAAGAGTGAACACTTAGCTTTGAGCACGGTGTATAAATATGTAAAAACTAATTAGAGAATTTAACTTAATATCGTAAACAGAAAAAACTTATTGAAACAACAGCCACACTGCTTTGAAAGCTTCTTTTCTTTTATATACTGCTACCTCAGTTTCTCTAAGCAACCGCTAGCGGTAATTCACTATAATGCTTGTGCTCCAGAATCTCAGAATTATCCTGAAGGAAGTCCAAGTAGGAGAGGAAAACATATAACTCGAGGTTCATCAACCACACCGGCATATCTTTGACGTTTGCGGTTAAATTTGTTATTGCCAGGAACTTATTACTTTACTTTCATTCTTTTTTGTTTCAAACTGGATTTTTCATTATTTTGCAGATTTCGGGGTAGACAAATATTGCCATTCCTAGTTTTGCTTTGTACAATGCAGAAAACTTATCACGCACATACATATATGAAACTGGCAATATCGCATGTTCAAGCATCAATTAAAAAATTGAACGTTAGATTATATTATAACACATAAATACTTCAGCTGCTGTAACCAACAAATATTACATATTACCGATACCATAATACATAGCATTTGGTGTAACCATCCCGTCGTAATAATTTTCAACTAAGTAAGAAACATATTGCAACATTTATGCAAAGTGAAGCTAAAGAAGAGCATTAATAGAAGACTTGATAAAATTCGTTCGCTCAATTTTATCATATGGTTAGTCCTTGTATATATCTTTGGTTGGTATAATTTGGATTTTATTTTTACCTACATATTTGGAATGTTTTGTATGCCTTGAAATAACTACATATTAGCGTTTAAGTCAAACAAACATATATTTATGCATATTATAGTTTGTCGGGACAGAAAACATAATTTCTATGTACCTATTATCATTTGGGATCTTCCTGTTCATGTATGTACCTATACATATTAACGTTACGTTACGGTATTAACGTAATGTATTTGTTAAAGCTAAGACAGTTATTCAACTTGGAACATAATTACAATATATCGTACTGCAGTAGTTTCAGAATTCAATAGCATAATATCTCCTCAGTAAATTGTACCTGTTCGTTTCAGCAAGACGGAAAATCGATTGCAAATGGAGAAAATTTTCAAGAAACCGTACGAAGATGCTACGACTTAAATCCCCGACAGTTAGTTGCAGTAGGAGCAAACTGTCTTGCGCCAAGACTTGTTGAATCGCTATTTAAGGACATAAACAAAAGCAGGAAACAGAATAGCGTTCCTTTGATAGTCTATCCGAATAGTGGAGAAAGTTACAATGTAGAACAAGGGTAAGTTGGATATTATGAGAGGTTTGACGGATATAATCTTACAATGAAATTCGAAGATAACTAATTGTTAGGAACAGATCTCCGCTTTTGAATAGGGATAATACCACGGAGTAGAAATTCTAGTTTGCCTCATTACGCCAATTTCGAATTATTCATATTTAAAAGCAGACTATAACTTTACTTAAAATAAGAAATTAAAGCTAGAATTTCATTTTTGATTCTCAAAAATTATTTAATTTAATATAATGATGATTGAAATGCCAAAAAAAGTTATTGATCTTAGCAACACCAGAATGTATTTATAATTAATACATACTGTTTCGTGGTGGATACCACGAGAGTAAAAAAGACCACTTGCTTGTTTTTACCTCAATCTTGTAAGTATCTAATAATAATCGTTCTTTTAATATGTTCAAAGACTAATTCAATTATGCAGATGTTGTTTCAAAGTAAAAACTAAGTGTGTTTAATAATAAACTCATATTGATTTTGAAAAATTATGACTTCTTGATATTCTTAGAACCAAATCGTCAAGAAAATAAAAAAAGAACCTGCTACAACATGATATTTGTTGCATCTGTGTAAAGGGTGTTAGATATCGTAAAGCATGGAGTGCTGCCAGAAATAATTTAAATATTAGGCGTAATAAGAGCCCTTCTTAAATAAAAGCTCGGTTTATCAGGTTAAATAATACGGATACTATGCATTTTCCGTGTAACTACATTTTCACTTATAAAATAGCTATATTTTCACTAATACCTATGTTTCACCAGCAATACTATGAAATAGTTCTTGTTTTTTTGTTTGTTTTTGTTAAGATAGTCCGACTTTCTATGTTCCAAAGCTCACTGAACGACACCTACCGCCTTAGTAAAAAGTCAATTACAATTCGTTCTTTTTTTGGCATTTAAGGTGCATATTTAATAGAGGAAGAATTGTAATTCTGTTCTTCTTTGCAAATTTGCTAGAATTCCACCTTCTGCCATCCCGTTCCTGCAAGTCTAAAGGTGGGTATCCATTTCTTGCATATGCGTGTATCGTATCATCGTTACGTATCAGTGTAGACAGGGAAACGTATCACCATTGCGTATCAAAATATGATACAAAGATACGGAACGAACTTGATCGCTCAATTGGCGGTTTTTCGCCGTCACATCAAAAGAATGATACAGGGGACTATGTGGACGGCTACTTTAGTAGCGCGTTGCCAGCAAACTACTTCCACTATGAACCTCTCTATTTTATACTTATAAATTTGACATGCAGAAGCGCGGTGATTTGCGTTTATCTTTTGTTTAACATAAAATAATTAAAAATATACGAAGCTGCTGCAATTTGTTGACACATATACATTGCAGTCAATGAAACGATGGACTATACTGTATCATACACTCCGTATCCTCAATTTTAATATGCAACACACTAAAGAACACACACGAAGAAAAACTGAGCCACCGTTTCATCGAACTGTATCATTAACTGATACGTAACGCTGATACGATACATGGATATGCAACCGATGATATGGATATGCAACAAATGGATACCCTCCTTAAGGTGTCTTCGCCGGCGTTGAAAAGAAAAGCGGTCAAACCAACAGTTTTTCAAAAATATACAATGTGACGGAATTATTTTATGCCAGACAAAAATGTTTTTATTAAGAAGACTTCCGGGTTTTGACCGTATCATAGTAGTGTAAATATATATAATAGAAAAAAGAAAAAAAACACCGAAATCAATAAATAAACAGAAACTACAAACTCGACGTTTCGCCCCTATCTAAGTGGATATTTCAGATGTAAAAAGTGGACGAGAGAAGTTAGAAGGTCACGGTAACTTGACAGCTAAACCACGCTAGAGGTTAAACCAATCTGACTGCAAGGTAGGTGAGACATGTCTGAAGGTCACAGTAACTCGACGTGTCAACCACGCTAGTTACCTAGCGCAATGACTTTGAAGACAATATTGCAGTAAGCAAAAAACAAAATGCATTTTTTCATTTACTTGTCTAATTCACATAAGATATTCAATTAATTATTTTTATATCAGCCAAAAGCTATAAAGGTTCTGTTACTAAATACCTAAACCTAAACCTGACAACACTTTATAAGATGCCGAACACATGAATAAAGAACGGTAATTACAGAACCATTGTTCTGTAACTTTTTGTTATAAGCATTTATAATTTTTTAATAAAATAACTAAATGAACACAATTAAAAATAAATAGCTTCTATCCTTGGTAGACAAAAAATATTTAGAATTACATCAGAAAATGTTAAAGAAAATATTCTGTTTCTATTTTCGATATGCAAAAAGATTCTTTAGTTGTGCAAGCCTCTAAAGCTGTAGTAAGAAGTATGTTTGGCAATTGAATGCTAACATAAAGATGACTCTGACAGGATAAAAGATGAATATATTGTTAATAATTTTCATAAATGACTTGAACAAAATCATATTAAGATACCCATCGGCAACCATTATTCAGACCCTCCTATCAACTCTCCTCAACTGTTCAAGAAATGAAGGGAAACATAATAACAAAGAACTCGAGGAAATATTAGAAGCATTCGAAGTTGAAAAAATAATACTATGCAAACTAACAACAGTACATTCGGCAGTAACGCGCCAGATTTTCTGTTTTTACAAGGTATTTGGGGTTTTCGGTGTCATTTAAAAAAGAAGCAAATTAAAAATTCAAAAAAATATTACTTAGTGGTAATTCGTCGCTAGACTCCCGAGCTTTTATGGTCGATGAAAAAGAATGAAAAATGGAAAAAAATAGGAAGAGGGAAGAAAGTCCAAAGAAGTAACTGAAACATTATGCAATACTGCCAAGCATTACAGACAAACCAGTAAACAGAAAAACCAAAGGTTAATTGTACATATGTAGCAAAACGTACTGTATTAGGGAAGATTTGAATAAATTATAATATGAAATGAATGAATATGAATATAATTCTATTCATTTACAAAAATACATCATTTTTTGATTTGAACAGCTAGTACATTATGTAGTTAGTCCTAAAATTGGCGAAAATTTGTCAATTATGTAATCAGAAAAATCAAGAAGTATAGAAGATCAGGAGACCAGTTATTAATGATTGTGATTATAAGTGCATTAATCTATATGTTTTTAGATTTTATGTACCTTTTTTTTCAACAAACAGATATAGTTGAACTACTGTATAACTTTTATGCAATTGTCTTGTTAGAATCTAGGTTTTATACATATGTATATTAAATTTAGGTTTATTGAATTTGCTAATCTAGGACAATATCAAGCTACTTGATATTAAACTCTCAATTATCTTTGAATTTTTAAATACACTCCAACATAAAAAAATTAGTTAAGTATTCGCCAAAGAAGAAAGTGTATTCCATTTATAAAACATTCATATTTATATATAAATAGTCTTCACAACTTTTAATGAAACATTTTTTGTTTAGATGGATTGATAGAGATAAATGTGAACCAGTGGATACATATATACCAACATGGCTAGATTTGGGTATTACTTGGATTGGTGGCTGCTGCAGAACATATGCAACCGATGTAACCAGAATAAAGAACCAAGTAAAATTGTGGCAAAGTAAAAGATAATGAGGAAAAATACATAGATCTAGTTTTGTGTAATTCTGTGTGCTCTTAAGAAAATAAATAATATACAGATATGTTTGTAAATATTTTATAGTTAAAGTCACAAATCTCTTTATAAATAAACAATTAAAACTCCATGTATTCCCTTTTTACATTTTAAACAGAAATCATTTAAGTTGCTGATCCTGATGGTACAACACCACCTCCATTACTTCCATTTGAACCTGGCTGAATTGGCCGCGAAGCTGTTCTACCTTGCAGATGTTTCATTCGAAGTCGATCTAATTCATTTACTCTAGATCTTGCATGTTCTAACCTATGCCAAGCCATTTGTAAGACCTTTTGTGATGAGTAGCCGGAACCTTCATGAGGTTGACCAGTCGACACTTGTGTTAGATAATTAATTTGTTCTGTTAACCGACTCTCAACTTGTCCTAACGTTTTCAAAAACGTTTGTGTATGATTTTCTGCTTGTTTTAAACTAGATTTTTCTTTGCTTAATTCAACAAATGCTTGACCTGAAATTGAAGTGTTTATGAAGATTTTGTAATTTAAAAACAATCTAAACATACCTGCACTATGTAAACATGTTATTATATCTTTCTCTATAGCTTCCAATATTGTCAGTCTTTCAATAGGAGCAGTCATTTTACGTGATTTTTAAACTATTTATATAACTAAATTGAATTTTCGTAAATCCTGTACCTTTTTCGTGACTTAACCTAAGTTGTAAACAATTACAATACTGCAAATTTCTGTAATCTGTAAATAATCGTGTGCTGCCACCTATTGAATGTCTATATTATACACGATAAAGGAATCTGTAACGAGTCAAGTAGAAATGAATGTTGGGTTGGAGGTTGCATAAAGTCACTAATAAAAGATTTACCAACCCGCTTTTTTCTTATGTTAAGCAGCATGTTAATTATCATTGTTATCACTTGTTATTCAACACAAGACTTGATGCGCTAATTTGTTGATGCTTTCTAGGTATGTTCGGTAAAGGTGTTCCGAAAATTAAAGAACTGGTAGAGGACGGCACTGTCATCAAATGATTCTCCTTAAAAAGTTAGAGCACTTTAACAGAAACAATAAGCCACAGACACAACCAAAATAAATACAATTACGTTTGCACTTGCTGCTCAAAATCTAGCCTTTCCATGTGTTTCGCGAACATAATTACAGACACCATATAGTTCGTTTCTGGTAGCCCTCCTGTGTGCATAAACCAAACTGTTCTTATGATCCCACAAGTAAACGTCCAAGAGATTTAGATCAGATCTTACTGGCTATGCCAGAGGACTGCCTCTTCCATTCCTGCCTGTTCATTCAGATTCATGTACCGCATGAGCAAAATGTGCAGGAGGTCCGTCATGCATAAACCACAGATTCAGAGGTAGATGCAATGGAACGTTGCCAAAAAAAATCTAGAAAAGTGTTTGGTAAAAACTCGCAATAATTGTCTCCATTCAATAGTGTAGCTAATTCTAATGTACTACGCATTCGTTACCACTTATTCCACATCAGGTGTTCAAAGAAAACTGTTGCTAGTACCCTCCTGATACAATTGCATGCCGATTTTTATCAGACCAAATGCAACAGGAGTTGTTGAACTTGAAACCCTCACATCTTGTGAAGTTAGCTTCATCGGTAAATATTATCTTTTCTGTAAATCTATTGTCCATTAATACTTTTCTCAAGTACCATCAACAAAACTGAACTCTGGCGTTATAATTTGGGGTCTGCAATCCTTGTACTCACTCGCTGGTAATAAGAAGGACAAAGTACTTGCTGGCGAAGTGTACTGGACACAAACAATTTTGTAATGTTAAGCTCTCTATAGTTTTAAGACAATTTAAAGCCTGAAAAATAAAACAGCTATAACTTACCAGTTTCTTAATTTTCGTGCTCCTTTACCGGACACACTGTATAAATTTTCAAATCAATTTTCAAAAAACCACATTTTCGCAAAATCTAGAGCTTTCATTACCAAATTGTGTTAAGCTTAAGCTTTTATGTCAAAGTTACTTGGTAAAACTTTTTTAGAAAATGTAGTTACTTGTGTTATGGCTTGTAAAAGTGGTCAAATATGTATTAGAATATATATTTATAAAATAAGATCAATTTCATTGTATGACAGTACATAAACTAGTAAAGCACTGTTGTAGTAAACTGGAAAGGTATCATTATCACAAATTCGAATGCTGCATTCGCCATTTCAAAATAACTTCTCCAATTTTTGAAATATTTTCAGCATACATGCGGCAACATCCACCTATCCATGTAATGCCCATATTTAGCCAAGATTCAACATAGTTTTCGACAGATTTTCCTTTTACACCACCATGCCAGCTAAAAAGAAATTACCAAAGTTATTTGAATAGCAATGTATGACATGCATTTACCCAACTTCTTTATTATAAAACTCGCCGCTATTGGGATAAACTAGCAGTGGCATTGGATTACCTTCTCCCATGTTAATATCACAAAATAGTTGTTCTACAATTTCTGGTGCAATGCAGTTCGCCCCAACTGCAAGTAATTGATTTGGATTCATTTTGTAGCATTTTTTAAGAGTTTCTTGAAAAGCTTCCCCTGAAGCTATAGATTTTCCATCCTACAAAAATACGTACGTATAGATTATTCGGTATTCACTATTTATTGGCAAAATAGAACAAATGGTTACATTATGTTGAAATGATGATCACATGATGCTCCCCCCTCTTAACTTCTAAGCTGCAATTGCACCTGCAGTGCCAATTAAAATTGCATTTTATTGTTTTATATCTTCATTGATCAATAAAGATCCTAGCTAGAGAAGGCCACCCATATGCGTTACTGTGAAGCTTACATCTCATTATTGAAATAGTGCATGCTATAATTACTTTGCAATTAAATGAAAGCCAAGCTTTCATATTAGGAAATTCCTTCAAAATACTTAAGAGCACCACTGCTTCCTTTTCACATGGTATAGTTTCAAATGCTAACAGATCTATACCACCCTCAATTAAAGCTGAAATACGAGGTTTATGCCATTCATTCAAAATAGAGGAACTAATTGAATCTTTGTAGTTCCCAGTATATTCAGAACCATCATGTAAAAAAGCTCCATATGGGCCAACAGATCCTGCCACTAATATATTTGTGTTCTCTAGAATAATTAATGCATAAATCTTTACAAATTGATTTCGCAATGTAGTAAACCTATATTATTTCTTGACTTATAAATGCTGATAGCTTTCCTGGCAAGTCCCACTGCCTCCTTTATAAGGTCATAACTTTCTCTTTCAGATAAATTAAGATACTTCACAAATCCATCAATACTAGCTTGGTATGTATTCGTTGAAATAATGTTTGCCCCAGCTACAATTATAATTTTAAGACAATGTAAATCAGTAAGTATTATATGTAGTATACTGAAACTTCAATTACCCTGCAAAAAATCTAAATGGGTGTTAATAACTTCTGCTTTATTTGTTGATAATAATCTGGCGCTCCACAAAACGTCATCATCAATTGTTCTATTGATTCTTTTACCAATTTGGCTACCAAAACCTCCATCTAATAATTTGATTTCCATCATTTTGTGAATAAAACAAAGTTTTGTATATGAAGTAGTTCAAACTAAAATAGAATTATTGCCAGCTTAAGATGAGGTCAATATCGTCAATATATTACGTGAATGTCAGATATTTTGAATTTTTACATTTTTTAAATTATATTATAGGAAGTCTTGCCACAACATGAAAGACAAACCGAAGCTTTTTACATATGTAATTCCTCTATGTAGGATGTGTCGAAGTAGTTCAAATGTCAATTTATAAAATAGGAGATAACAATGAATATTTGTTACAATTGTATAAATCTATGAAAATATGAATGAGTTTCTTAAAATGGATGAGTACCCATTCTATCCGATGTTCTATAATCTATTAAATAGTTATTCTAACAAACCACCAATATGTATGTCAATGTCAATAATTTTTTTATTTAAAATCTTAGTTTGTAATTAAGTCTTTATAGTTCTTTACATTTTTTGAATGCATAAATGAAAAATCTGTACAAGCACAAGGTATTATACAATAGAAAAATCTATATTTTTAATTTCACTTTAAAAAATGCGACAGATTTACAATTTTACAATTCCTGTGTACTTATAAAGATAAGCATATACAGCAACTTAATCTTAAGATTGTGAATATTTAAAACTGAATTGATTTGGGGTATTGGATTTTCATATCTTACTCATTGTCTATTTTTAAGATTTTTAGGAAATATTTTGTTTATTCTTTTCAGATTCTTTAAATAGGTACGTAATACGCCGAAATCACTTCGTTAAATTTAAACTATATACATAAACATTATTGTTGTTGCATTCATTTCATTTATAAAAATTATGAAAACAAGGTAAACAAAAAATATCTTATAGTAATTAATTGGCACTTTTCCAAAATGATCGATGGACATAGTTGCCAAGAATGTGACAACATACAGAAATTACTTCAGTAGTCAGATCATGGCCAAAATTTCTTGTCATGGCTGAACTTTTAATAGAATATTTGAAAATTGCCATTGTTTTCCTTATTTTTCTCTTTTTTTAATTTGCAGTTCATGTAATTCATGAAACATGACAGAAGCTTTAGTGGTACAAGCTATATATTCATTTAAAGGAACTAATAATGATGAAGTAAGTAGAATACGTTCTTATGTGGAAATAGTTATATTGAGTTTGTATTCTAGTTGTGCTTTAAGAAAGGTGAAATAATTACTGTTACACAAAAAGAAGATGGTGGATGGTGGGAAGGAACATTGGGAGGTAAAACCGGATGGTTTCCAAGTAATTACGTTGTTGAATGTAAAGGTACATCTTTATTATGTAAAATTTGCTTATAACCTTTTACGATAATAATTTACAGATGTTCCTGTTGTATCACCAATTACGCCAATATCACAACAAAAGCAATACCAAGAAGTAGTAATAAAAGACTTGGTTGATTCGGAAAAAGCGCATGTAGCAGAATTACAAGGGCTTATTACAAATTTTTTGGTACCTCTGGAAAAAAGTTCTATGTAAGTATTTTTGTTGCTTTACTGAAAGAAACATGCAATGATTTATATTATAGACTTACATTGGACGAATTTAAACAACTTACAAGTAATCTCTCTGAAGTTGTGGAGACACATCAACAACTATTAAATTCGTTAGAAGATAATATTAAAGTTATTCATGGCGCTCGAATTGGAAACCTTTTTCTTACGAGAGCTCCAAAGATTAAAGCAGTCCATCAAACATACTGTTCTTTACATCCTCGAGCTGTATGTATATTGGATAAATACAAGTAAGTTGAAGTTAGTTTTAGGTGCACATTAAATATTCGACCCTCCTTTACAGAGACGAGTTAACAAAGTTTATGGAATCTTGCAATGCGGCAAGTCCTGGAGTTTTGGTATTGACGACTGGGTTGAGCAAACCGTTTAGGCGATTAGACAAGTATTCGGGAATGTTACAGGAGTTAGAAAGACATCTTGAAGAAAGTCATCCAGATAGGGGAGATACTCAGAGATCAGTTGTTGTTTATAAGGAAATAGCTGTACGTAAATTTATTTCTTGTGTTTACTATTTTCAGGGAATCATCGTGTCATTTCATGAGAATTGTGACAGAGTTTGTTGTCCTGTTGGAAATAATAGTCAGGATTGTCTCGATTAAATAATTTTAATGGCGAGTGTTCTACAATCTCTTCCAGCATACTAAGATATCGCCGACTATTCATGGTGCCGTAGCACACATACACCTCTTCAATGCAGACATTGAACCCCATATCCCCATACACTGTCTCCACCAAATTTTATTGTTTGTATAAGGCCATCATGATGAAATGCTTCTGTTTTTCTGTACCATACGTACTTCGCGTTCAGATTGGCCCAGAAGCTGCATTCTAAAAACAATGACATTCACTTTATTGTACATAGCATATTTGTATGATAAATTCATCAGACCACATCACTTTAGCCCAATCATCCGTCGTCCAGTACTTGTACCTTTTCGCCTACACTAAGCGTTTCGTTTTGTGCTCCAGAGTAAGGTGAGGTTTGCGTAGAAGCTTACTGTAGGTCTAATTCTGTAACACGCCTACGAACGGTACGTACACAAACAACCGCACTACACCCTTGAAAACAGTCACCTGCAAGCTGTTGTGAGGTTCTTTTGCGATTTCCTAGGCACATACTCTGTAAGGCATTCCTTGCCCTGGTTTTGCGGTTTCGACCGCTCTTAGGCCTATTCCCACGAGTACGTACGAATCATGCATAGAAAATCAACTGTAAAATGATTATAGCACTCTCTAAAAGATAACCAGAGTACATAAAGTTTTCTAATAACAAAATAGCTTGTATTATTATTTTTAGGCAACGTGTGCGGCTACACGACGTCAAAAAGAACTAGAATTACAAGTATTAACTGGTCCTGTGAGAGGTTGGGAAGGCCAAAGCTTAGTAACATTAGGTGACATTATATACATGGGATCTGTAGCTATAGGACCGCAACATCATGATCGTTACTTAGTGTTATTCCCAACTACATTACTGATGCTTTCAATCAGCCATCGACTGAGTGCCTTTATATACGAGGTAAGTTACGATTCATGCCTGTTCTTAACGTAACCCCTGCTTACGTATTATTTAGGGCAAACTTCCCTTAACTGGTATTGTTGTAAACAGACTAGAAGATAGTGATCAATTTAAGAATGCTTTTGAAATTAGTGGCCCTATGATAGAAAAAAAGATCGCTGTATGTCAAAGCAAAGATGAAGCCAATCACTGGGTGGAATTACTAAGAAAACATATGCCGAGATCCAGTAATACTCATCAAAAGGTTTCTCCATCTCAAGCGGAAATAGTGTCACAACCACATGTAAGTTTCTAAATGTTTATATACATATAAGGATTGCATCATTTCCGATGCAATTCATATAAAAATATTAACTAAGAAATAATGATGCAATATTTATACTATTTGTGTTATTATATTTTGTTATCTTATACTGTAATATCTTTTATATAGTTAAATCAACGAGGATATTGTTCTCGCACTTCCGTTGTAAGCTATTCTCCTTTAGTTAATTATGTAACTACGTTACCTCCTCCAAACTATCCTCCAGCCTCCCCATACAATGCTTTAGCAAGACTTTATCATAAGTGTGTTAAACAAAAAATCATAAATAGAAAATTATTGAAATCTCTTTTGTATCCAGAATACTTGGTAAAAATTGATACCAGTAAGGTGAAGAGACGACACCACAAGGTAGAATGTGTTATTATAAAGAGGGATTCAAATTGCAGGGACAGTATTATAAAATGTGATAGCGATTCAGATTCTGATAGTTCTAGTCTCGATGAAGATACCAATAAAATTTACCGGCAAGATGCTATAGATAGAAATTCATCGTCAGATAACGATAGTGATTCCAGTGATGATAATAATCCATTTGGTTATATAAGGTACTATAATCCTAGTACCGGAGAAAAAAGAGAGGAAACAAAATATGAAAGCGTCATAGACTACGGTATAGTGACAACACCGAAATTAGTGCGAAGACAATCCACAAAACCTAGTATAATTTTAACATCAACGGCAAAAGTAAAATTAGTTAAACAATTTTCAGAAAATTCAGAAGCGAGCAGTTCTAACTTTGTTCCAAAATGTTCAATGGCTTGCGAAGATCTTGTTAATTTAGATAGTAGTTTTGAAATGGATACGCTAGATATACCGGAATCGTATGTTCCAACATCGCGACAAAGCTGTCCAACAAAGATGGTGGGTAATAAATTTAGTAAATCTAGTTTAACAACAATATATATTCCAACTTGGCAGTCCAGTAGTGATAATAATTTATGTGCACAAAAGTTCAGTACCGATAAGAAAGTCGCCTTAGCATCCACAACAGCTAGTTCTAGTGAAAGTAGCACCACTCATTCAAGTAGTATTGATATACCTGTTAACATAGCGCCCTTACCAGATGCAATGCTAGCTGAATTATTGTATAATTACAACAAAGAGGAGGACCAGAAAATTGTAGAAAAGGCGGATTCACTGGAAAGCGATAAAACTGAATTTTCATCTCAGACTGTGATTAAACCTCCACCTATGTTTCAGAATGGAAATCGGCTATTATCTCAATCAAACGAGGAATTAAATTCTCCTGGGTCGGAGTTATTCAATTTGGATTTTAAAAATATAAAATTCAAAAAACACAGTATTAATTCCGATAAACCTAAGCGTAAATCCAGTATTCATATAAATACTACAGCAGATTCCAATTTGCGCAGATGTGTGAGTTATAAATACTTAGAATTAGAGAAGAAAGATACGAGTATTCCTGTTAGAGCATCCTATTGTCGCTGTTGTCCAGAGGCTTGTCATAGCCCTCGCTCTTCTGACTCTGGTATGGCAGGAAGTTGTACATTAAACTCTCCAGATTTAACACCAAACGAATTGTATACTACACAAGAACGTTCTAGTACTGATATGTCAATGTTATATCAAAAGTATAACGATTTAGCTAGACTTACTGCCGATTCCAGAAATATTTTGTCGTTGAGCGAAATCGAAGCTCGAACGTACGAATCACAATGTCAATGCACATCACCTTTTGGATCAACGCCAAGAACTTCTTGTCAAGCATCCACTTCAGAAAATGTTTATTCGGGTTCTCAACAAGATTCCGCTCGAACATCAGTAACATCTAGTCTGGATTTATATCCTTACCCAATACCACAACCGTGGGAAGCTGAGAATCAAATTCATTCCAAAATACTGAGTATTCGTCCAAATATACCAATTCCCAAGAAAAATACCTTTAGACAGCTTCCGCAAAAATCCAAATCCCTTACCAATGTTCCGTTACTGGGTCGTTCTCCGATGACTACTGTTGGCGAAGAAGAGGAAGAAGGAAAGAAAGAAACGTTTAAATCTGGTTTATATGCTCATTGGTGGATGAAAGCAAAAATACCGCCGGAAGTGATTAAAGGAATTTACCAGGATACGAGGCTGGCTGCAACAGGCAAGGGTGGGCACGTGTGGCGTACACTGTTTTCTTTTTTGGCTTTTCTGTGCTTGGAAATTAACATAACCTTAGCTTGAGTGCTACCCTTGCCTGTTTTTTTTTGTTGTTTTATGTGATTTAACTGCTACAAATTTTTGATCATTCAAGATCGGTCGATATGCGTTTAATATGCTTAGTACTGACACCTTCATACGCTGTATATAGAGTGAAAGTATAAATTAGAGACACTAGTTTTTGTCGGAGATTTCACATCACGGGAAAAACATCTATATATCAAACATCATGCCTCTAGTTCGATATATTTAAGAACATGGTTTCGGCCGTGTATTTACATGGATATGTAGACCTACAGCAATCACCGCGTGCTATACTGCTAATTAATGGCTGGTATTTATAAATATAGTTTTACATAAATGAATTTAAATATTTTCCTAATAGGTAGAAGATCAGCTTTATGAACTTAGTATTCAATTGTAGTAAGATTAATAACAGATACGTGACATCTTTAGTACAACACTTAGGACTCACTCATTTTAAATGTTGCGTAATGTGTTTTTACAGTTTCTTTTTATAAATTCCAAATAGAAGCCCTAAACTAATCTTTAAAGAAATATAAAAAATGCATTCTCTCTGTAAATTACCCTATTTACTGCACTGTTAGAGTAACCAGTGTGTGCATAGGTAATAAATTTCATATATTATGTCTGTCATAGTAATACGTTTTTATTGCAGATGTCGCCGCTAATGCCAACCAGAGGAATGTCCACAAGCAGCCGGCAAGGCGTAACGCTAAATGAGTCCCGTCTAACTCCTACACCTCCGTCGCATGGAACTTTAAATAATAATAAGGGTTGGTCTGTAAGTTGTCTGCGACCAGCACCTCCTTTAAGTCCCTGTCTTGCCCTCGGATCGACTCCAAACGGATCTCCTCTTCGCATTAATCGCAAATCGACTATGTATAAGGAAGATGCTTTGATATTAGAAGTTATCGAAGCGTATTGTTCTACCGGTAAAAATAGAAGCACTGTTAATTCAGGTAAGATATGTATATTTTATGAAAGTTATATAAAAATTAAGCTGTGGAAAGGAAACTAGAAGTATTTGAAAGTATCCATGGAAGTAATAAGGAACGTGCACATTTCTGAAGAATGTTGTGGTAATTACTCACTGTAATATGTTCCCTATCTTTTCAGTGTAATATTACTGCTAAATCATTCTAAACTGAGCTAAAAAGGTCAATTAAATTGAACATTAGTTCAGAAAACAGGAAAAAACAAGGGATGTTTATATTTAAGTATTACCTAATCTAAAAATATTAATTAGCATTTCTTAACGTATTAGTCAAACCAAAATGTTAAAAAAAAGTGCTTATTAAGAATGGATAAATAGTTGTTGTCTGTGTACAGGTGTCTTAACTTCTACGTAGTTGTCTGTTACGTCATTAACAGTGTAGTAAAGTTGTAGTTTAAGTAAAGATATACGTAAGATATTTATCACCAACTTCAAATCGTATTATTGAGAAATGTTATTATGACGTAGATCGTTGCTTAAAGAAGACGTACGTCTAGGTCCTATTCGTATTGGCTATATAGAAGTGAATGAAGATAGAGATGACAAGGTGTAAGAATCTTATCATTTCGCATTCATACTCGGCTTCATCCAGGTCTATCTATTGGTTTCTACCAGGCTCTTTTCAAAATTATCCGGTAATATACATGTATCATTGTAAGAAGTTTATAAGTATTACTTGACTATTGTATTGCTTGGCTAAACGCACATTGCAGGCAAATATGTATTTGAACTAATTATTAACCCCGCGTAATACCGAACCAAAATTTAAATAAAACACATATAGTTCGTCTAATGGATCTTTAGACGCACGTCATCAATTTTTATGCGTATGAATGCGTATTGCAGACATACGTATTTTCCGCACTTGAATATTCGTCACCGCTATTAAATAAGGATAGCTAGATTAACCGACAATCTTTGCTTATATCATCAAACAATGACGCGCGTCTAAAGATCCATTAGACGAACTATAGATTAAATGTAAACGTCTACGGCGGAAGAAAGTGTTAGTTTTGCTGTTTGAATTTAGATGCCGCTACAATCTACAATTATTCTCAATGATTCGATTCGTACTAACATTACTCATGACGTAACGGATAAGGATCCGTAAATCTGACTATAGCTTTTCCGAATTAGTTGTGATGCGTCTTCTAACCCCTAAATTAATCAGTAATCCAAGATTTCGAGCAGTTGTATAGGTAAGCAGATGTTGTTGAACAAAGGGGATAACTTAGAAAAGACAATCGAAAGATCAATTCTCTTCGCTAAGCCTAAGACAGTAAATTTAATTGTAATAACATTGAGCTGTCAATGTTGATCGAATCTAAGTATGCCGGCGAGATCAGAATCTTTGTGATTATTTCCAATTAGCAATAGTTCAGAGGCAACAGTTTTAACAAAGCAAGTGTTAAATATTTTCTTAGACAACTTGATCTCTTGCCTATGCTGTGATTTTTATTAAGCGTAAGGCATCACGCCCAAACTCATTGAACCTGAGGAAAGCAGGAGTATGTAGAAACTTCATTTTTTTTTGCAAATCATACTAATATTGACAAATAATAATTCTGTAGCAAGATACAAGAATAATACGTTATATTTTTATAGCGATGCTGTGCACCTTCTAACATGTATTCTGAACATCTGGAATGTATTGCTCTAGATAAGGTTTATATGGACTAAGTACGTAATGTAATGCAAATTGAACAATGAAAGATAGTGCTGCTACAATTTGCCTATGTTAACTGCAGCAATTATTGCATTTTTGAGTTGAGTTTTCATAGAATTTTCTAGTTTCCAATATCCACATTAAACATAAGCAAATGCGGACTTTATAAGCAATTCTAACTTTGTTCTATTTTGGGTCGTGATTGTGCAGTGGAGCTGTTAACTGGTGGTAACGTACAGATGCATGATAAACTTGCACGTTCGCACTTACACCGGTCAAGCATAGACTTGGGAAGTTCAACTTCCTGTTCTCCCGTTTTTACTCCTCTATTGCATCCGCGAAACTACAGACCTCACGCACCGAGAGCGTCAACGTGGTGCTGCGGTTCATTAGTTATACGTCAATTGCGTAAAACTCAGCATCTAGAATAGTCTACATAAAAAATATATCATTTTCTTAATGTATATAATATACATGTATAGCGATTTAGTGATAAATAGTTATAGTGCAAGGGTGCCTTATCAGTATATCATTCTTTTTTTTTAAGTTTAATATTTCTTAGTATAATTCAAAAGTTTCGTAATTTTAGTATATATTTTTTTTGAATTATAAAAGAATCGTGTTTCTTAGTATTTTTATATGAGGCTACGTATAGCAGCTGTGATTTAATATAAAAACTAAACTTGTATTCTCGTGACAATAAATTCTTTTTGAGTATTTTTTTTTATTAAACATGTTTATTAACCTTGTTTTATGTGAAAATGTTTTTAATAACTTAACATTGAATATTTCCATACTGGTCATAGTATTTATTATTACTATCAGTAATATTTGTATGTGATAAAATACAGAGAAAAATTCTGTACATTCAGCAGCGACAACATTATGTTAACTTTGAACGAACTAACTTTCTATTTATTATTAAACTTACGTTAATTTAAAGACCTGTATTGACCAATTTGGAAATGTTTAGTAGAATAGTTTTGCTGTTATTAACATAATTGTTGTTTGCATAATTAATATTCAAGTAGTCTAAAAGTATCGTGTGTTACAGTTACTGTTTCTAACAATGGGCAAAGGACTAGCGAAGTAGAACGTCATGTTTTAGAGATAGTACAAATTCTTCAAGCACAAATCAGGAGTTGTGAAAGTCAGTTAGTGCATATCAATACCCAACTAAAAGAAGAACATGCGGCGAGATGTGTTTTACAAACAATTGTTAAAGATTATATGATAGGTAACTCGAAGGACATTGAAAAAATCGACTGGCCCGTATTAGAAAGTAATATATCTTAAAAGTAAATATATATATTATAAGTACTAAGTTAGTTCTAAAAAGTATTAAAATATGAAAAAAGACAAAGTATAGTATGCGATACAAGTGTTCACTAATAAAATACGTAATATATGTATTATTGTTATTCATTTATAGAAGGCTGACTATTTTATTACTACATAAACAAATATATTATAACTTTTACGATATCATCTTTTATTGCTACATTAATAAATTCTATACCCGTGTCTGCTTAAATTTTATTTATTTTTTTCAAAAAACAGGCAAATATAATATAAAACTTAATTACATTACAGTAATAAATAAATACATGTCTTCTTAATGATACTTAGTATGATATCTAATATTGCTATTAAGAGGAAATATGAGAAGTTAGCTAAAATGCATTCAAGGTGTGTATATTTACAATGTTTGCGTAAAAATAAACGAATAAACTGAAAATCGTTCGGTGGGCCACAATATAGTCTATGCTAAAACCTACAAATGTAAGGCAAATTAAAAAAAATAGAACAATAGCAAGTAGTAAATGGTAAGTCATCAAGATAAAAGTACCTACATATAAAGTAAACTATAATAAACAGTTGGTCTACTGTAACATTTTCGTTATATTCGTCTATTATTACTTCGGTAATCAAATAATCTCAACTTCAAACTTGTTTTTCATAAATACAATTATTTATATACAACACCGAAAATTACAAGAGATTTGATACAATCACATTTTGCATTGAAAGTCACTTTTGATTTCATCAGTCAATCTATACGTCATTAAGAGTACCTTTTCACATTCGTCAAAAACTACATACATTTACGGCATTGCAAAAATATATTTTTCTTGTCGGAGATCTAATAGAAATATGACATTGTTTTGTTTCACTCCTAAAATTAATAAACGGTTTAAAATTTATTATTGAACTACACAAAATGGTACCCCACCTTTTATATTTCTTAGTGTACCCTTAAAAAACAATATCGGAACCGCGCTAGAAAATATTAAATTGTGACTTTGGAAACAACTGTAAAAGAGTTTTTCCAATTTGTAGTTAAATTCAAGTGCTGCTTGGTAATACACAGTAACGTTTCAATCGGGTCATAGCCTATGCTGCAGTAATATAACAAGACCAGCAGCAGAATAGATTAAAATGAATTGAAGTAATTTTCGTAGGCTACTACTTAATTAGTTCCTTATAATGGTTCCTGTGTGTTAACAGCAACACACTCTACATGCTTTGCTCTTATTTTTATTTTATACAATAATTGATACGTCATTATTAAAGATATTATGGTATATGAAATACTGTTTAAGTAAAATTAACTAGTAAGTTATCAACATCTTTACTTACAAATACAATATAAATGCACGAACTTTTTGGTGGATTCTCAAGCACATATGTAAATTACTAAGCAATATTTTTATTTATAGTACTTAGGCCATTCTCACTACCCATTTTCTAAGATCATATGTATATACAGACCTCTTGGGAAAAGTAGAGCATAAAGGTATAGCTGAATTACATGAGCCAGTAGGCATTAAAATTAATACTTAGAATATTGATAGTTAGATAATAAATATTAGACATAGTATGTATCACTTACAATATTATAGGCAAATTAGTGAACTAAAAAAATAATATAAATTGTTTAGAATATATTTTTTAATAGAATAAGCACTTTTTTGTAGACCACGCAAATGAAATTCTAATTTTATTATTGTAAGTACATAATAGTTTTTAGATGAGCAAGTAATATCCTTGTATTGCGTGGACTGGTATGAAACAAAATGTGTGAATGTCAAGAATCTGCGCCACATAAGATACAAGAATCAAATTACAAACTATAATAATTGTAAATATTTTTACTACAGTTTGTAAATCTTCAACAAAATATGCGACTATGAAAGGTATTCGGCCGTGAAATAAGATAACAGTAGTATAGCAGAAGTATAACAATTTTGTAAAAACAAGCTTATTATTTTTAATGTCAAACATTTTTAAGACAGCCGAATCACCGCAGTATAGAAAATATGATAATAGCGATACTTTGGCTTAAATTCCTAGCCCGTCGAGAGTTAAGTGCAATAGCATCGCTGTTTTGTTCTATGCTTGAAGAAGGTTTCAACCAGAAAACGAAAGAAACTGATTATTTGGTCAACTGGCTGTAAATATTGAACACAAATATAAAATGAGATACTTTGGTTGGGTAACAACCTGCTACATCATTCATAGATGTTATATAGTAATAAACTTTTATTTTGTTTTCCATTTCATGTTTATAAGAATATTCAACTAATTGACTGAATTTTAGTGAGGCATTAATAAAGGCTAATTTCGCTATATAAATTTAATGCATCACTAACAATGTAACTAATTATCACTTTTCAACATTTTTAATATAATTTTGGGTTTTAAATGTAACTTTAGAAATATATCAAGTACTGTACTAAGTAAAAAATGTAATTATGTTCTACTTCCCCCAAGCATCTTCACTATATAATATTCATAAAATGTAAATAAGTCAATATCACAGAAACTTAAAACAGAAGACGAAAAGGAAATTAACAATCTTCATTACGACTGATAATCTTTTGTTGAGCTATTGTGTGCTGTTTCATGTACCGTGCATACATACGTCTAGCTTGATTCAACACTTTGGTAACATTATGCTTTCGAACCATTTTATCAAAATGCATTGCCATCTCGTTATAATCCATACTTTTGCCTATAATATGATCTCTATGCTGCAACAAAACTGTAATACAGAGGAACATTAGGAATGGATTGCCACCTCCGAATTCTGTAGGCGGTGGTAACAAATTTGGTTTCCCTGATTCCGTGACTTCTTCACACGAATTAGTCATTTGTGGTACATTTATTTCAGATTTAATCAATTCTAAGTCGTCTTGAACACGTTTTGGCGATTCATTGCAGTTTTCGATTACTTTAGCTTCAATTTCTGAATCAGGCTTTGCTAAATGCGTACTGTTCAATATTTTAATTGGTGTTATTGTGCGGGTATTAGAAATCTCATCAACTATAGCCATTTCTGTGTCATACTCTAGATCCGCTTGCTCATCAGGCGTTTGTATTGTTTTATGGATACTCGGGCTAGATTGATGTAAAGGATTCTCCCATAAAAACACATCGTCGCCTTTACTTCGCCTCTTTTCAAAGTCCGATTCTCGAGAACTATCTTTCAATTTCAGATTCCACACAGGAGTACTGGTAAGTTCAGCAACTTGCGTACTAGTATCCGTTGTAATTAATTCTGATGTATCTTTAGATATTACACAGTTACATTCACTTTTAGAATCCTTTCCCTCACTGCTGGCCGAATCAGACTCAACTAATTTCTCGTTGAATTTGTTTCCAAAAACTTGTCTATCTAAATTTTCTAATTCTATTTTTAACTCTCGCGTGACTGATGTTGTCATTGGAAAGTATTCTTGTGAGTCATCCGGGCTACATTCATCAAACGTGTCATCATTTGATGTTGAGGAATGTCTGGCTTGATCTACATTTGAGCACGTTTTTTCGAAACTTGATTCAGAATCATCGAAACTCGATTTGGTTAACGTGATTTTTGGTTTATCGCTCTCTGATAGATGGCCGATTTTTGCTAATTTATCTGATATTTTATTTTTATTTGCTGAAGCAAAATTTAAAAATTCGTTAAAATTTTTCACCATTTTTCCTTTAGGTTTTTCAGTTAATTCCTTCGAATTAACTGTGGAATCTAAGGTATCTAACGATGAGAATATACTGACTTTATTACTACCTATTTTCTCCTTTAATTCTTTAAAATGGCCATTTCTTTTAGAAACTTTAATTAAGTTGGTCATACTGGAAGACAAGCTATTACTTCTTGATTTAGTAAGTAGGTTCTGTGCATTAATTTTGTTATTGAGTAATACCGAATCCGATTTTTGTTCTAAAGGTGATACTGACCTCGGTCTTAATTCCGATTTTGATGAAATTGAATCCTTTGAAACTTTCGATTGTTCGTTGTTTTTGCTATGGTCACCTATACTTGTATCGATTTGTTTTGGTGACTTAGGTGGCGATTCAAATTTATTGTTCTTGCGAAGTAAGCTAGTATCATCAAGGCTTTGGTGTTTTGTTTTAGTCTCAAAGGCATTGTTTTTAGATCTACCTATTGATTCATCTAAACTATGATTCTGTCTTTTTACTATCGGTACTCTCTTTCCGGTGTAGAGAACCAAAGAAATGGAAGAACTTTGTCTTCGTAGTGCACAAACCTTAGTGTAAGGGCTTTCTCTGGGCGTTTTTACTAGCGGACTGATTGGTGGTGTCGTAGCTTGAATCAACTGAAATTTAACGTCGAATAATTTCAGCTCCTTTCCTGGAGGTTCTGCAGGTAGCGAACTCCAAAGCACTTCCAACATTCGTAACGAATCGTCAAATGCAAATTCTCGTTTCATTTCCAATAACAACCATCGATAGCAAAACAGAAGGTCATCAGCCTGTAATAATGTAATTCCATCACTATAATGTGAAGATTACAGACTGACTAATTACCTGATGCGATTTTAGGTATCCATAAAATTCAGAATCATAGTATTGCAGTCCTTCAGCCAAATGAGTAAACTTTTGTGTCATTGCTATGCCATCTATCATAAAATTAGTACTTAATCGAGACATAAGTGCGCAAAAGCAAATATAAGCATGCGCTTCATCTCCCATTGTTACCAATAGTGGTGATGCAATATCGCTCATACCTTGGCAGTAGCTAACTTTCGGGTGATTTAATGCATAACTGGAAAAAATACTGAGTTTAGTTCGCGGTAACTCCTTTAATTCGAGAAACTCACGTTGTAAGAATGTTGAACAGAGATGCGATATTTTGATTATCATCACTACCAGCATAAAATGGATGATGTCTGTCTGTTCTTAGAACATCTTTTCTAACCATTCCAGTGGTATATGCCAGCTCGCCCACAACGGGACCGGTAGCAATTGCAGTTTTCCATGTCTCTTTAAGAGCAACATATTCAGCAGCCTTCTTTCTTATATAATCCATTCTCTCTTTACCTGTCATTCCCTCTGGATATACGTTTAATATATGCTTCCACACTACTTTTCTGAAAAATGGAATATGAAAATGTACAAATGTGTAATTGTAACAGTTAAAAAAAAATAAAAATATGTATAATCTAATCGTTTGAGCAGTTAGTCTAATAAAGAAAAACACAAAAGGAAGGTTGTCATTTAAAAACCTTATTGTGATCTAACTGGGAAAAAATCCAAACTAGCGCGAAAACATCAAGTATAGCAGAAGATGAAAAATGCTTGACAGTTTATCAGAAATCATTTTTTTTTATTGTCCGCAAAACAGCTGGATTTATCTACGCCGATATTACTTTTTATAAAAAAAAATTTCTCTGCAAAAAATGAATGCATCTAAACTTTTTCAATGTTTGACAGAAGATATCCCGGCACAATACAAGAACTACATGGAACTGATGCGGTTGCAGGGATCTGGATGTGATTGAATACCCGTACCCATTCAACCACATCAGCCGTGGTTGGTTTGGGTACGGTTGAGAGCTATACAGTCCATTCTGTTGAGATCAAACAAAGTAGGGTGTTATCTAAGCAGTTCTGGTGAATAGATAGTAGGGTGTTACCACAGCATTTCTACCATTGCCTCGACAGCGCGGTTTTACGTTAGAATTCAGGAGGCGGAATATTAGCCAGCTATGATACTCATGGGAGGGAGGTAGCTTTTATGGTGCCGGATACAATTTTCATTGATTTGTTGAGTTCGGTGTTAACAATATTAGTGTGTCTGTGGACAGCAATACTCAGGCATGGAATAGGCTGTAGCCAGTGCTGAGGTTCTAAGGACCGCTCCTCAGCCTCGTACAGATATTTTGTAAAGAATATTATTGCTGGTTTTAAGTGTGTTGCTTACTTTATAGATATGGTGACACCAATGTACTTTGGGGTGGAATTATATGCCATAAGTTGGCCTTTATTATATCATTTTTGCTGTGTATTGTGCTTGTTTGCTGCAGAGATGGAAACAAGAACACAGTTTTCCTTTAGCCACTAGGTTGTAAAAAAAATGTTCATTACAAAGATGATATTACTAATGCCAATAATTACCACCTAATTAAACTAACTTTGTATTACGTTTTAACATAAAAAAATCTATTTTAAAAAAGCAATACTAAACGTCTTAACATTCTTTGGAGTAATGGAAAGTTGTAATTCGTAGAACATATTTTGTGAATAGCTTCCACGCACAGCACTTAAAAAGAATTAGAATAGAATAGAATCATGTTTGCAACTGCATAGAATCTCCAATATTTTTACTTGTATGCTATTTATGACTGTTACCTTAAACTAGGATCGATACCTCCGAAGTAAATTACAGATCTTAACTCCTTTGAGTGAGTAATTTGTCCTACGGGATCTAAAAATCTTCTAAACTCAGCATCTGCTAAAGGAGGTCTTGGAGGTTGATACGAGGTGTGTCCCTCGTCACCAAAATTGAGAGCTCTCTGTACCATGTTAAATGTTTTACCCATCTGCAAATTATTTTATTAGTACTGTTCTATACTATTTATTCAAATAAAAGTTTTGAAATAAAAAAGTTGTACCTGATTAAAGATTCCATGAAGCCTAGGCGCACTTTTACTTTCTTGTCCTACCGATTTGAATTGTGCGACAACAGGTACTGTTGCTCTAATATCCCATTCATCTGAGCATTCTTCAAATGATTTTAAATCAACTTGTAAACATAAACATGGCTCTGTATTGTTGGTTGATAAATTATGAGCTCTGTAATTACAGTATTATCATTTTATATAGCAGGCAGTGTATATACATACTTTAAAAATGCCGCATCTAAATCCCAATCAGATAATAGTGGCAGATATGTCTCACGATTATTAACATCCTCAACTCTATA
Source organism: Popillia japonica (assembly GCA_004785975.1). Classification (NCBI taxonomy): domain Eukaryota; kingdom Metazoa; phylum Arthropoda; class Insecta; order Coleoptera; family Scarabaeidae; genus Popillia; species Popillia japonica. The sequence goes on from SMLS01075349.1 coordinate 32,337, forward strand.
ACATATCGTAAATTCACCTTTCAGATCAAATGCTTTTGCCAATATACTCTGTAATACTTCGAATGATGTTATCTGAGGATCGACACTAAATTTTCTAAACTCTGGAGGCAGTGAGCCTTCACATTTCTGAGAAACAAATAAGTAATATAATAATAATAGTTAATATTGTGTTTCATTACCCTAACTTTAACTCGTACAGCCTCGCGGCTAAAGCCAAAAACTCCAGACATACCTAATAAATATTTAAAACAAAATATATAAACTAAATCAAATTTAAAATTTCACGAAAACAATTCGTTCGGCTTCCACATCACTACTTAATTGTACAACACTTTCATTTAACACACATAATCAAAAACTATTACACAAGTATATTCAAAATGATTTAAATTTTATAAATAAACATCCTCTTCTTATTTCTGCCACCAAATGTCAAATGTCAAGTTGGAAACCTTAAATATCTAGGGACTTCCAGCCCATAGCAAATTACCATTGCTGCTAAATACACCTAAATTTGTTTGAAATCGAACATTTTGAATATCACACAATACACAATAACTGTAAATTAAGGTAGGAGTAGACCGCATTATACGATAACGATATCCGCAATATGAATGACCTTATCGCGGTTTTAACGAAAATGTTCCATGCAATTAAACAGTTTCCTAATAAAATTATTTCAATCTATGTGTTGTGGTTGTATGTAATTGCTAGAGAAAGTGTATTTATTTGCATTGTTGGAATTCTTATTGCTTGAAACATTTGATTTACCACACGCAAACTATTATTTATATCTATATTATATATGTATTTTAATCTATATTATTTATATCTTAATATAATAAAATCTAAAGTACCTCTTTTTTATTTTAACGTTTATTCATGAAAAACGTTAAAAGGAAACTTGTAAAAATACACATTTCCATATATGATACCATATTAATAATAATGTTATTTCCCATATTAATAATAATGTTATTTCTATAAATTCATGTATTAAAGTACCTATGTGTGGAATAAGCGAGTACATACACTATATACCAACACAAGCTCACAAGCTTTCCAAAATACACACGTTTACAACATGCCGTCTACTTTCAATGACGTTTTGACGTTTATTGTGAAACGTCACTAAGAAACGTCACTTTAGATAATGTATTTAAAATGTTACTACGATGTACTCAATGATCTGCATGGCAACCGAGAGTGTGTCCATACAATTATTTTCTGGAGAGTAACTAGGTATATTTAAATATTTTTGATGCGAACAAAGACTCACTTTTAAACTGTACTGTTCGAATAGCCTTCTATTAACACTAAACCTTTGTTCCAACTTTATACCAGGCCCACAATATAACTCAACTAATCAAATGCATCAAAATAATCGTTGATTTTCTAAATCACTTTATCATTGAATTGTTTCATTGCCAATTTTTCATGTTTGGCACCAAGAAAAAGCAAAACGCAGATAATTTTCATTCGAGTATGATCAGCTATTTAGTTGTAAGTACCTAGCTAGCTAGTTCTTGCAAGCACATTCGTTTTCGTTGATGTGTCCTTCGAGTGTTATATTATGAATCGAAGCAGATGTAGGTAATCTTTCTAATCTGTCTCAATTATTATATAAAATATGTAGTATATTTTGGATATCGACATCTCATCACTTTGGGTTGGAGATAGGGTGGCCTATTATTGTATTATAGCTCTTAAATTGCATAAAAATGGAGTGGTCTGAAGGATGGAGTTTGTTACCGAAGAGATGAGAGTTGTTCATAGTCGGCTTTGCATGACTAAAATGTTCAAGTTAAAATGATCATCCTTTTAACATGAAGTGTTTCAGAATGATCTGTCTATAGTGGCTTTCCGTATCTGACTGAATTAGAAAATTATTTCTACCAGAAATGTATTATAATTTGATCAAAATTCTGCCACAGTTACTTTATTAAAAGTTATTGGAGGAGCTGAATTTGTAGCTTCAGACCTTCACAAAAGAAGGTCAAGATAACGACCACAAAATATGCGGAACCAATTCTTACCAGCAATATTTTTTATGTCTAGGCAGGCACAGGTATTCGTAAATAGTTTCGTAAAGTTGTAGGTATATACTCCATAAAACGACAAAATTCTGTTGGAAATGAGACAAGTGATAGTTAGAGTTAGAGCAAGGAATATTACATAGTGCTTTCATTAAAACTAACTATATTATGATTTTTATTACCTTTATTTGTATGAAATTGATTATCTTCAATTAACTTGCTTAATGTTGCTAATTAAATTGTTTAGAACTGGAAGTTCTAAACCTAGAAGAAGATATCTTTGAATACACATAAAATTTTAGTCTATTTATGAAAGAATTTTTAACAATCTGCTTTAGATATATATAAACGAAGTTTATCTGCTTTCGTATTGTTATCATAAGTTTGGTTAGAAAAAGAGCTAGTTGTTGAGACCAAAGCAGAAGACCCGCGTGTTGTCGTAGAACGGCTCGGTGCCTCTTCCCTAATATGGTTTTTATTTTATGAAAGCAGGTGGCTAAATTTGGACAATAACCTATTGTATTATATTTTATATAGTCCTTAGTGGGTGTTGGAAAACATACGGCGTTAGATCCAAAATACTGTTCTAAAAGGAATGAGTGAATACCTATTTATTATATGCCTTGTCGTGCCGATATGAAGTAAACAAATTATCAAATAATTTATGGGAAATGTTTTTTCACTCTTCACTAATTGTGAGCGCAATTTGAAGTTCTGTAACTTGACGAGATGCAAGAATTCGTCTTCCTAATTCATGCCAAGCATACCAAATAGGATTACCATTCGAAAAATCAGTTGTTCGCCAATCCGTTTTATCGTCTTAAACCTCTTCGAAATAATTATTGACAATATACCTGCTCTATGGGGACATCATTCATATAAATGGATTACACTAATTCACTCTTACCCACAGGATACCAAACCCTTGAATAATTGATGCCAAGGCGTTTCAACAGCAATGCTGTCATTATCAAGGCGATAATAAAACTAAATATATTACAAAAACAACTTAACAAGAAACCTAAAAGTTACAAAAGTAAACAGCGGCAATCCGATCCGTATAATTAAATTCGCATTAACGAAAACAATGACAAATGTGGAATAGTCCCGTTGTCATTGTTCATTAACCATGACTTGTTTTTGTAAATCTCCGAACTTTCAAAAACACTTAGAAATTTACAATTAGGTACTAATCGGTCAAATTGATTTTACTTTAGAATGATAAATATTATGATCGTTTTCAAAAATATGTTGGGCAACGCTAGACTTCTCAATTCTGTTATGTTTAAGATAACACATATGCTCTTTGAATCTAGTTGAGATGGAACGTCTTGTTTGCCTAATATATTTTTGATTACAATTTTTATAACTACTTTTATAAATCTCCGATTTTTCCAAAGGCTGTACCTTTTCTTTGGGGTTACCGATTGGACTCCTCACATTAGTCCCTGAACTGCAAATCATCCTAAGATTCAGCTCCTTGAAGATTTTACTCAAACCGTTCGTCATAAAGGAAGCAAAAGGGAGGGTAACAGGTGTAGTAGTGACATCTTCTCGAAAAGTCATGGATTTTTTTTTTCAAAAAATTCTTGTAATTAAACTTCCTGATTAATTTATAGATTTTCTATATAAGTACGTCAAATTCTAAACCATTCTTATTTGTAATAACTAAGGTGTCTAAGAAGGGTAGTTGGCCGTTTTTCTCTTTTCCACATGTGACTTTTATGGTTTCAAAGCGATTATTTAAACTGTTAAGAAAATCGTCAATATGTACTATATTTCTTGGTGTCGAAAATCGCGAAAATATCATTGACATACCTTAGACAAACCCTAGGAAAGTATTCGCTCATCGATTCAAAGTCCTTTTCAAAACGGCGCATGAAAAGGTTAGCTAAAAAGGGTGACAAGGAGTTACCCATTGCAGTCCCTCCAGTTGCTCGTAAAAGCTACCGTTGAATTGAAAAATATTCTGCTTCATGCAGATGCCAGTTAGGCGAATATATTCCTGGACACATTGTTGGCTCAAATTGTTTTGAATCAACAAGTCCTTCAGGTATGTCAAGGTGTCTGTAACCGGTACGCTAGGAAAACGTGAACCCTCCAACAACTGAATACTGTGAATTTCTTCAATAAATGGATTGTTCTCCATAGCCCCTGTGTATGGCAGATCAAACAGGCCTCAATGAATGAACTATTCTGAATAAAATGCAGTGTAAAACACAGCCACCATTATAGTGAGACCTTCATCGAAAAAAATAGAGAATTATCTGGTGTTTAACCAAAACTCAGTCTATCTAGCTATCTCGATGCACATTCAATTTTGGTTCGTTGCTAAACAAAACTTGACCCTACTCGTTAGTATTCCAATTCACTTTTGTCCATATCCTATGGCGTCTTTTATCTTCAGCGGTAAGTAGAACGCATCATAGATTTTTAGGCATAAAGGCGCTGATGTCATGTTGTGTAATTGTGCATTGTGATTAATTTTCCAGCAGCAACAGCGTTTAAATGTTGATTTGTATGTCGATGCCAGAATCCGAATTGTTGAGGGATACTTTGCTGTGTTTGTTCACATTTCAACTGACTCATGGCTCTCTAAGCGTAGGATTCAGGTAAATCATGTTGCATCATTGCTAACAAATAATAAAATTTACTGCTATTCGTTTGTTACTAAGACAATAAATCGTAAGTGACTGTTGCTGTTGAAAGTTGAGTCATATAGAAATGCAAGAGCACATTTTAAGAGTTATTTAAAGATATGTATTGTCGCCATAAGTGAAACATTGTCGGCGGTATTACTTTGATTGCGTTTCTTTAAATACAGGGTGTCCGCGATATACAAAGCATCCTTTTAAGGGATGATAGCTACAACTATTTAGAAACAAAAACATATAATACACCTTGGGTCTATCTGTAAGCGTAAACGAGAAAAAACATTATTTCTAAAAAACCTTATTTGGTCAAACTGTACAAGAGAACTTATCCATATTGCTTCTTAAATAACCAAAAAACCATATCAAAAATTTAGGGTTGAAAATAACTGAAAACAACCATGAAAACGAATTATTTCATACTTTGAAATTGAAGCGTGGTGTCATTTGTCTTTCACCATACTGTACCCGTATGCAGTTAGAAGCGCAGATGCATGCCAAGCATCATCTGTTTATACGACCTTGAACTTGTATCGTACGAAGTCAATGGCCATATGTTTTAAAATAAAGGTACCTTTGCGGTTTTTTCAATAATGTTATGACAATAAAATCGATGTTATGTTGAAGTTAGAGTGAAAAGGGCGTATTTAATTGCAGCCTCCGATCGGTAAACGAAAATTTAAGTTGAGGGAAAGTCGCATTGAATGAAATCAATGTAATTACTGCAATTATGTTATGGCGCTTTAAGCTCTTTCGTAAAGGCTACTACAAGATTGAGTTCTTTTCTTTTATTTGTGATAAATTGGTGGTCCTAAAAAGGACTTTTTTGAGAGACAGGAGAAAATGTATTACACGAAAGGCTCGATGTGTTGCCCATTTTCAAGAACACACGCCTGTAATCGTCGGGTAACTGATCAGCTGCCGGTGTACAGTATGCGTCGAAGTTTGTGACATGAGAAATAATTTTTTTTCTCGTTTACGCTTACAGATAGACCCAAGGTGTATTATGTTTTTGTTTCTAAATCGTTGTAGCCATCATCCCTTAAAAGCATGCTTTGTATTTCGCGGACATCCTGTATACATATTTGCACAAGTTTCTTGCAATTTTCAACTTTGTGATTGTGTAAGATGTCTTTTATTGATACGTCTTTATGTGATTAACAGGTTAGTAGGTACTTATGAAAAATTCAATACCTTTTATGACAGATATATATTTTTAGGTGGAAATTTTTATATTTATTGAAAATGCCGTACGAATACAGCCACAACAAAAAACTATATCAAATTACCTTTATAATAATTAAGTATCAATAGTTTTACGCGTTTAGAATGAGAATTCAGACGAAGAAATCATACTCACAAAGGAAATATAAATAATGGATATTGTGTACGCTTCATTTCAACCATCATCATCAAGAAGAATTATTCAGAAGAATCTAGCCAGTTATTTGCACGCATGTTTTTCAAATTAGTGAAACGGAACTAATGTACCAGTTAGATGATTAACCAGAAGCCCTAACTACACGTTAGTTAAAGATTTTATTGACTCGTTTAGAAAAATAAGAAATATAATAATAAAAAATCATACAAATTTACCGAAAAATGAATTCATGTTGGCTGCAAAACTTTGCTTAAATTCTACCTATTTTCAATACAAAGACCAAATATACAAACAAATTTTTGGAACTGCAATGGGTTCTCCATTATCGGCAGTAATAGCAAATTTAGTAATGGAGGATCTTGAGCAAGATTCTTAGGTTAGGTAAAATTGATCATGCTATACACACATTTAATTCCTATCATAATAGTTTAAAATTTACGTTTGAAAAAGAAAATCAAAATTCTATAAATTTTTTAAATGTTAAAATAATACATAATAACACGAACATAAAAACATATTGGTAAATAAAAGACACTAGTAGCAACAGACACCTAAACTACTATTCAAACACTTCGGTAAATTTAAAAAAAGCGTAATTAATAGTTTAGTTGACCAGGCTATTAAATTAGCACATCCTAATTTTAGGAAAGAGAATTTAAGCAAAGTTAGATCAATTCTAAACAAAAATAGTTATCCAAAAGAATTTTACGAGAAACTAATAAAAAAACGAATACATAAAATATACAACACAGGCACTAAACAAAATAATAAAATATATCACACAATTCCATATATGATGACTTAAGTGACAAAATTAAATAGGCATTTAAAAAATCAGATATAAACATTACATTTACACCAAACAATAACAGACAGTTATTTACCAATTTAAAAACTAAGATTAAAAAAGATAATCAAAGTAATGTCGTATATAAATTAGAATGTAAAGACTGTGATAAATGTTACCTAGGGCAAACTAGACAGTGTTTAAAAAAATGACTGTGCAATCATCAATACACTGTAACACATAACATATCCGCAGAAACTGCTTTGTCTAAGCATTCTAAAAAATTACGACATAACTCTGATTTTGAAAATGTTAGGATTTAGAAAAAAAGGAAATTACGCGGTCAATTTTAGAACAGATATAAAAAAATTAAGTATTATTTATAATAATTTAATCACCTAATCACGCCTGAACTTTATAAAATTAAGCTCTCGACTAAGTTTTTTGCCTTGTTTTTCCCTAGTCCTTGAACAGAATTGTTAGAGCTTAACAAAAATACATTGATATAAGGATCATTATTCTTATTATAGACTTACATTTCAAAATATCTTAAATTGTCCACTATATTGTAAACATAATCCTATATATCACTGAATTTCTTTGTCTGTATATAATTTTGTTGATAGGCATGGCTAGTTATTTATTTATTATTTGACACGAATTATAGTAAGTACTCAGAAAAAAGTACATAACATTCTTATTTTACGATTTAAAACTGCAAACAGTTTATCTGAAAAGAAACACGGGTAAATTTATGTTTCATAAAAGTTTTGTAAATATCTTTGAATTTCTGAAATTTGTGTGAAATATTAACTTAAAAAATACTGACAAGTGTTATCAATAAAACAGGATACGAAGTAGAGGAATACGTTGAAAAAAAAACCTTGCTTAGTTTGCACATAGTGAGCAAGCGCGCGCACTTCACAAGAACTTCGGAACTGAACATATATAAACGTAACGAAAGCTCCGGAGCTTTCAGTAACGGTCGCGTCGGGAACACGTGAAGTCATTATTTGAATGTGCGCTCTTTCTCATTTCAGAAACTGTACGGACTCGACAACGTGCGACAACCGATTCTTGGGAATTCACCAGGCCGATATTCCTTGTACGTCTTATATTTGTTTACAAAAGTAGATTCACCCAGTTGTTGAATGCTTATCCCCAATTTTTTTTAACTTAGTCCTTTATAGTATGTATGTATTTGTACAATAAAAAGTTTTTTAATATTTGGAGAATGCTTTACGTTTTATTTATCAGTTTTAGTTTTTACTGTAACTTTGTAGTCGGTGTAAAAAGGACCAACCCACTCCGTGTGTAGTCAGTTACCATATGGTTTACAATTAAGGGGAACAAGTTGGAATGAAAAGGGTCAGTTCCCTCCGTGCAATTCTCCCTTCTACTTTTTAAACGTAGTCTGTTCTTTTCACGTGATCGATTCTTTAATTACGTGGATAGACTACACAAATCTGGTTTTACTCTTATTTCTTTCAGTTTAAAGTGGAGTGCTTTTCATGAAATCCGATCTTTTTAAAATCAAGATTGGTCACTTTTTTATAGTAGAGGTTTTAAGATTCTAATATGTGTTTAGATTTTTCTTTTTTTATCTAGGTTTTATACGCATGTTTGGATGTAACTTTTGTACTTGATGTTTGACCAGTTTACAAAGTCACAATGGTACCTACGCATAACAACTAATTGCTACATAAGATTTTTATGTATTAGATAGAGATTTCTAGTGAAGTGAGGCTACTAAAATATTCTCATAGTATCGCCAAATAATGAACACAACCCAACATAAATTGTTATAAGCACCAACATTCAAAATAGGAAAAAGTTCCAACAAATAGTTTGAGGCAAGAATTTTGGGCTTGTTCTGTAATCTTATTTTCAGGAGTTCTAAGATAACAGATAAGTATTAATGTATCTGTTTACACAAGATTTGATTGAGGGAGATCAATGGTTAGTGTCACTTTCAAATATTGGACTGATAAACTAACAAAGAGCTTTAAAGGATTATAAGATATATTAGTTTTCAGATAGGTACCTATACATCAGTAAACTGTAAATTTGTCGTATGTATGCCATCAAGCCCGCAACAATTTCTAGTAAAGTAAATGACGTACAAAGTTTTCAATTTTCTAGTACAAATTACTTATTTATTACTTTTGGTTCAGTATCTTATGTGGCTATTGGCGAAAAATTATCGACTTTTCCAAAAAGTATTTATTTTGTGGTTTGTGGTTTAAAAGTGTATTTTTTTAAATATTCGAAATAATGCCATTAGATACTATACAGAAGACTTTTTTTTTACTGAAACGGACGGGTACAAAACATGTGTAGTTTTACCAAATTTCCTCTACAAACTTCAAAATCGAGCTGCTCTACATCCTCAATGATCCACAATGTTCAACATCCTCAATGATTCTACAGCTACCTTCTAAATTCAGAAATACGTATGGTTACCATAGTATTGTGAAATAGGTCTAAAATCAAAAAGAATCGGAATCTTTGCATTATCTTGTTAAGTAAAGTAAATAAAATAGTCAAACTCAAAAACTTGAAATGGCCCAGCACTCTCCATCTTGACTGATTGCATTTGCAGTCAATTATTTTTTAATTTTTTAATTATTTAATCTTATTTTCTGTTAGATAAATTTTTTGAATGTTTGGAACATTCAGAAAATTTGAAAATTTTATACAGTAAAACTTCTTTTAAACGGACACTCTCTCACACGGACATTCCTCTCCAACGGACATTTCTCTTGGAACCGCCAAAACCTCCGTGTTTCTTTAATAAAACATATTCTCTTACACGGACACTCGATTAACCGGACGCGGACGCACAAATCGCCTCTTTTTACCCTCTTGTACGGACAGCGAATAAATAGTAAATTGTGTATGTGCAAAGCATACAGTCAATAAATAGGGTATTGTATCTTCGGAGAATTTCCTACGTAAGTGGTTTGTTATGTATAGTATTTTTATTTGATATCAATTTAGTTTAAAAACGTCTTTCTTTGCGTCCGGTTATATCGTGCCAACCAAAAAACATACTTTATCTTTAAAAGAAAAAGTAACTAACAGTAAAACTTTAAAAGAAATATTTTACTGTTTATGGACAACGCTGACACGCTGCGTCCACGCGAGATAGAATTAGAAAATATTAAAGTTATGTTTCTTCCTTCTGTTACAACTGCTTTAAGTCAGCTATTAGACCAAGGAATTATAAAAAATTTCAATACTTGGTATAGATTACTGGTGCTCAAACACGTGATATCAAAATTAGATGATATTACTGATATTGTAAAAGCGGTAGATTTATTTTAATTTATGTAATTCAAACAGCCTGGGAAAATGTATCTAGTACTAGCGAAGAAAACTGCCCTAAAAAATTACGCTCATGCGTTAGAAGTAGTAAAAAATTTAAAACAATTTAGCACCGAAAATTGGATTCATTTGCTTTACTCAAACGATTGGCAATGTATTTTGAAACACTCAAAATTAGAACAGCAAATTTACGTCAGTCAACCATGGTCGAATTTTTAAATATTAAATCTTTTTTTTACATGTATATATATTTGTATGTATATGTTCGAAATTTTTGTTCTCTGTTATATTTAAAATATATAAATAAGCGCATTGGTTAGTGTTTAATATGTACATATTTATATTTTATCTACATCCATTCTTTAATCTTTTAACCGGACACTTCTCTTAGCCGGACAAAAAACCTGGAAGCAACGGTGTCCGTCTTGGAGACATTTTACTGCATATGTATACAGGGTTTCCCACGGAACTGGCTACTTAGAAGTTTTCGGACTTACAGAAACACTTCAGTTTTGAAAATTTTGGGTTCGCAATCAAATTTCTTGCACTTCCGGTTAACCGGAAGTCGCCGCGAAGTTTGTTATTTTAAATGGAACACTCTATATATTATTACGTTTTTGGATTCAGCATCAAATTCTATTACGATTACAACAAGGGTTTCCTATACCTATCTTCAACTGTTTCTAAGATATTACGATTTTTATAAAAATTCTGGCATTTACACCGTTATATTTAACTGATTAATTTTCACTTACTGTAAATGCCAGAGATCTGATATTTTAAAATTGCCAAATAATAATAACCATACCAACCAGCCAAATACTAACATTATCTCACCAAAACATAGTAACATGTTTTCTTTATATCATACAGGGTGTTCAAAAATTTATGATATATCAACCAATTTTTAAAGTTGTAAAACTCAATTTTTTCAAATAGAACATCCTGTATATTTTGACACTGTTGGACGCAGAATTCACACCCCCTATACCTATCTTCAACAGTTTGCTTTCTATTCCCATTCATTTATTCATGCTTCCAAATGGCGGAATAATACTTAATCTGGTAAGCCAAGTATGACTTTGAAATTACAATAATTGATTGTTTTCGTATTTCGTGTGAGAGATATATATAAACAAAATAATGGAAAAATATTGGAGTTTACCTAAATCAGGATACTTTAAATTTATTTTATAGTCAGGATGCCAAAAAATTGCGGGAAGAACTTTATTTTTTTATTTTTACGTTGTCTTGCAAATTTTGTGCAAATATAATTACTGTTATAAGTGTTGTATCTATGTCTTTAATAATTTGTATTAAGATTGAGTTTTGCAACTTGAAAGATTAACGCGTGTATCACTAATTTTTAAGAACTTGTGAACGTTTTACTACACTTTGGTAAATCAATGTCACTACTTGGCAGTCTTAAAACGCGAGGCTTCTGGCATTTCCGTTTTTGCTTGACCGAACACTAGTACTTAATTAAAAGAATTTCAAATAATATGATTTTCTTTGTTGTTTCTTCCGTTTGATATTCCCTCGCGAGTGGATTTTGATTCGTCATTCCAAATTATTTTAGACAAAAAAGGTCGAACGAAATTTTTCTCACAGAATTCATTTCTTTTCGGTTCATCAGAAAGCTTGTACTGGAGTATCTGAAAAAGGATGCATCTTATTGCGTTTCAGAATCCTATGGACAGATGATTTTAAAATGCACAAATCTTCAGAACCAGCATAAATTAAAAATATCCTGATTTGAGTATACTCCAATATTTTCCATTATTTTTATTTATGAATTACACAATAATGCATCTCACAAAATACGTAACGGTCAACGATTACAACAATAATGTTTCCTCAAAACAATAATTTATTATAATATAATAATTTATTGTAATGTCAAAGTCATAGCTTACCAGATTAAGTATTATTCCGCCATTGGAAGCATTACTAAATAAATGGGAATAGAAAGCAAACTGTTGCAGATAGGTATAGGGTGTGTTGTACCAAATCGATGTAGAATTGAATTCTGCGTCCAACAGTGATAAAATATACAGGGTGTTCTATTTGAAAAACTTGAGTTTTACAACTTCATCCTGTATGATATAAAGAAAAAAATTTACTACGTTTTGGTGAGACAATGTTAGTATTTGATAGTATTAAAATATCAGATCTCTGGCACTTACAGTAAGTGAAAATTAATCAGTTAAATATAACGGTGTAAATGCCAGAATTTTTATAAAAATCGTAATATCTTAGAAACAGCTGAAGATAGGTATAGGAAACCCTAGTTGTAATCGTCATAGAATTTGATGCTGAATCCAAAAACGTTATAATATATAGGGTGTTCCATTTAAAAACCAAAAATTTTCAAAACTGAAGTGATTCTGTAAGTCCGAAAACTTCTAACTAGCCAGTTCCGTGGGAAACCCTGTATACATATGTATGTAGGTGGCGCATTAGAGCGTGGAAGCTCGATATATTCGACATTATAAAAGTTATTAAAAAAATGATTGAGAAAAAAATCATATATGTAGGGTGATTTATAACGGAGTGCCAGACTTATATTTTTTTAAATAGAACTATATTTTTTGCATTTTTTAAATCTGCTTATCTTCTGTATTAGCCTTTTTATATTAGGATTTGCTGGACCTAGACCGAGTATTTTAAAAGTTATGAACATTTTTACGTCTAAAATTAGGTGCATTCAGAATGTTAGTTCCGGCAAGAAAAAAATATACGACCTTTTTCGCAGCATTACATGGTTTGACTACGTCTTCTAGTTTTGTTGGTTCGAGAATTGGAAAAAAACTAATATTTCTTGTATAGTACGTGAGTCAAAACTCGGGTTCGTAATTTTTTCATTAAATTTAAATGGAACACCCTATAATTTTTGTGACGTTTCGATAAACATTTATCGACTTTTGTGAACCATTTCCTATATGTGTGTTTCAATATGTCTAAGTAAGCGGGATCCCACTTCTTCAGCTCTTCTTATCTAGAACATATCAAAACATAGCAGTAACTTCGACCATATTTTCCACTATCTAAGCTACTGTTAAACACTTAAATTTGACTTTATGTTCTCTAGAATTCTAAAATTATTTACTTTTACTGTTTGAGCATTTTCTGTGTTTACTTTTTACTCTCATATACATATGTATATAATAGCTCTACAGACCTTGAAGGCCTTGGACTGGTGTCCTTTCCATGTGAGTTCTAATATACACTTATTTTACATAAAGTTGATCCAGTAGGTTATTGTCATGTCTATAATTCCCCTAGCTCTTTCTCCACTATTTTTCTTAAGGGCTCTTCTGTACACTGCCTTCTTTCCATTCCATAATGTTGGTCCTCTGGAGATCGTCTTGAACGCTGTTGAAGCACCTTCCCCGACTTCTCTTTTCCCCACTGGATTCATGCGTAATATCATTCTGGAAATTTTATTTTATTCGAGTCTCTGTGCATATCCCAGCCATATAATTTGTTGTGTTCTTGCTACTGTTGTTATGTTTCGTTTTTCATACAGCCTTCCTAATTCTTTGTTCTTTTTCTCCATATGTAGGCATGTACTTGTCTCCATATTATTATGTACTTTTTATTTTCTTTGTTGATTTTTTTGATTCTTTAGCTTCTTTATTATTCTTCTCGTGGTTTTTCGTATGTCTTTTTGTGTTCCTGCTAATATGGTCAAATCATCGCCAAAGCTACACATTTATGGTTGGTCTTCATTATTGCTTTCTCTGTCCCTTATCATACTTTTTCTATCATAATTATGACTTCCAGAATCAAATTAAACAGTGTCTGAATTCTTCAGATCTTCCGCCTTTCCATATTATCTAGTTTTTTGTTTGACTTAATGATATTTTAACTACTCTTACTTTACTTTATTTTCTCTTTATCTGCTTGTTTATCTATTGCTTTTAACTGCCTGTTGTTGTCTGTTTCTTCACAGTGGCATTCCCGGCAGTGTAAGTAGTTGCAAGGTATTTTCCTTCAGAGCTCTATACTATTATATTCGTAATTTTGTAAATGAGATTTATTAATGAAATACTATCATCTGATTGCTAATATTATGCGTTTTCAGCTATTTTGTACCATTCATTTCAAGAGTTTAAGCCCATCCCTGGACATAATTTGCAAAACTATCCGAACCGCAGTACCAATGTATGTATATATTTTATTTTTTATATATACTTGATTCTTCGTGCAAATAATACTAGACTTCACCTCAGAAAATGACAAAGTTGTTTGTTCCCTCGTATTTGCATAGAAGAGAGAGAACTACTGCGATTTGGTGAAGAGAATTTTCGTGTAGAAATGTATGTTATAACAATGTGCGCCTGGTATTAGCGTTCGACAGCAATTCACTTAAGACTATTTCTGTACCACGCCACAGTAGCTATCGAATATTTATATGGATCCCATTATCATGAAGACATTATGTAAGTATTTCCTCTTCTCCGCTATCTATTTTTAACATTTTCGCTATACATTTAACGAATAATCAATAGGTAGGTTAGGTATACTACTATAGAGGGTTTTCAAACTTAAGTCGGCACTATTGCTAACTTTGTTATTATTGGAGCTACAAAGTTGGTTAAATAGGCAAACTAGTGTAGTTTTTCAAGCAAATTACAATGGCATTTTAAAAAAAATTATTGACATACTGGGTCACGTGATATTGTGAAAAACGTAATTTTTTTAAATGGGACACCCAGTATACAGTTCTCGCGGTCGACAGAAAATTTAATTCTGAACAAAAACTTTCCTATGAACTTTTATCCTAAAGTCAATAATAACAGAGTTATTGATGATTGTTTTTACAGAAACTAAAAACAGTATTGTTTATTTTAAGTTATTTTATTAGTTTCGAAAATAAAAAAAAAAACAAGAAATTTTAAATTCAGAGCAGATGCTCAAAAACATCACCCTCTTGCTCCAAGCACTTTTAAACCCGCCTGTTAACGCTTCTAGTAGCCTTAGCAATGATTCTACCATCAATATTATTGATAGCATGGCTAATGCTTTGCTGGAGATCTTCAAGAGTATCATACCGTCTTTCATACACTGCGCTTTTCACAAATCCCCAAAAGAAGAAATCCATAGGTGTTATGTCCGGTGATCGGGGAGGCATACGAATAGGCCCGTTAGTTGATAGATATCGGCCATCAAAAAGGTCATGTAATAAGTTATGAATTTGGCGAACATTATGGGCAGGAGCGCCATCTTGTTGAAACAATATCTGTTGTCTATCCACTAAATTCAGGTCATCCAAGAATTCTCCAAGGGTAGCGGTTAACATTTCGACATACCTATCGCCAGTTAATGCACCTTGATAAAATGCGGGGCCTACAATTCTTGAATCAATCAAGCCACACCAAACATTAACACTAAAGCGTCTCTGCGGATTACAAGGACGGAAAAGCCTCGGGTTTTCTCGACTCCAATAGTGGCTGTTCTTCCTGTTATACATACCCCTGTTGGAGAAATTTGATTCGTCACTCCAAAGAATCAAACGCCAAAAATTATGGTTAAGTCTAACTTGATTAATGTACCACTGACAAAACTGAGTCCGTCTTTCTTGATCTCCCGATACCAGCGTCTGAATAGGTCTGTATCTGAACGGCACAAACTTATGTTTTTTTAGAATATTGTAAATAGTTCCCAAAGATAGTCCACTTTCTTCCTTTAAATCATTAATTGCATTATTAGGATTAGCTTCAAAGAAAGCTAAGACGTTAATTTCAGTTGCTTCACTTATTATAAATTGTTTTTTGATTCTAGTTTTCTTGAACACATTTTCATTTGATCGAAACTTACGGTACAAAAGTAAAAAGTACCTTCGATCTGGCAACTTGCGCGTAGGAAATAAAACACCGTAATGTTCACGAGCTTGCAGGGGATTTTTATTACAAACGATGTAACATTCCATCATATCACATTTTTCTAAATGCGTGAAAGGCATTTTTTCATCAATAAACACAAAATGTTAATTGCTTACTGACAGAGGTTTAATGCAATATTTCAATGTTGATGACATTTGCAAAACAATCGAATTTTGTTTATGAAATAACAGCCACCTTGGCAAATTTGAAAAATCATCAATAACTCTGTTATTATTAACTTTAGGATAAAAGTTCATAGGAAAGTTTTTGTTCAGAATTAAATTTTCTGTCGACCGCGAGAACTGTATACTGGGTGTCCCATTTAAAAAAATTACGTTTTTCACAATATCACGTGACCCAGTATGTCAATAATTTTTTAATGTAAGCTCAATATAAATATTATCCCAACTTAAATGTTGCAAATTTAAATCATGAATTAACTATTTATTATAAACAGTATGGGATACATACAGCTTTTTGGTTCCGATACTTCAATTGTTAAGCTGCTGAAAAAGAAATCGCTTCATTTTTTAACACTTGAATATTTTTACCTTTTAATTTGTGTTGAACTAGTTTTACTATTTGTTTTTAACTATCTACTACTATATTATCTAAGATAGAAAGTTACAGTGAAAAGCTAACTTGATTTCAGAAAAGATTTTGTTTGGTCCTTGATAAAATGCAATTCTTTGAGCCAGTATTTATTTCAGCCCGGCTCGTTCTCTCATCTATGAAAAAATATTGGACACCAGTAGCAGTATGTAGCAGGATTTACATAATTTTGTTTGTTTACCCAAATATATACTGCATGTTGTTTTTAAAAATATTATATGATACAAACAAGCATTCGCTCGGTGCAAAAAATATATACAAACATTAGATTTCATTGCTTTAAGAACTTTTTTGCGATATGGTATATAACAAGTTGTGCCTATTCTTGATTGCTAGAGAAATAAAATAATTAGTAATTTAGATAAATAACAGCAATTTAAGATTAAGACCTATAACATCGTTACATAAATTTAATTTAATGCATATTATTTATTTATGCATTTATTTAATTTTGTTAAAGTTTACAAAAATAATAGGTGACAAGTTCAGGACTGCCGGAGAAAATTGCAATGCTTTGCTTCCAACAGTTCCTATCAATATTCAGTTGAGCACATTTTCCAATAGCATTGATCTCTTCCTGGAAACCGCTGGGGTAAGTTCACATTGGCGCTACATTAGTATGAAAATTGTCTATAGCGAGATTTCTTTCTAATTATTGTAAGTTCTACTGGAGGGGCATAAGTTCCATTAAAAGCAAACAGTTACTTCGTTTAAAAGTTTTAATTACGTACATTCCACGGTTTAGAAATATATTTTGCCTGGGTTTTAAAGTTGCTAACTATTAAGTAAGATATCTGTTCTGCAATATTTTTAACGTCAAGATTTTCTTTTTGAAAAGGTCTTTTTCTGTTTATACAAGCCATTACTATAATGAAAAATGGCAAATGACGACACACATTAGAATGAGTAAACAATAAAAATTTGTTGCAAATATTTTTAGTAATAAAACATCTAAAACACGGTTTTTGCTTTTAGTGTCAATTTTTTAAACAATTTTTTGGCTGGATTTTAAAAATTATCACGTCAGACATATGCTACAAAAAAAAGAAATTTCATAAACTTTTGAAACATTAGTATGAACAACCAAATAAATTGGTATTGAATATGCGCTACAACATAAAATACCCTGCTTAGTCATAAAGAAAAACTAATTCTACATTGTCCTTAGAATACTGCATTGGTTTTCGTATATTTGTACTCGTTTTTGCTTTAATATGTGTGTTTACACTGAACGGGATGTATTAATGTGTAGGTAAATTTCGATCTGTAGTAGATAAACGCTCACAGTTGTGTCGAAGCGGTCGAATTGCTCGGTTTAGTGAGTTGTGTTTATTCGCAGTGCCGGTGATATCACGACGCAAAAACTTTGAAATGTTCGATAAAAAGTAAAAACATGAGTGTTGCAAGAAAATTGTGGCAACGTTGAAGTCGGAAAGAATGTAAGTGAACAATTTAATGTAAACTCAATATAAATATTATCCCAACGTAAAATGTTGCAAATTCAAGTCATGAAACTATTTATTATAAACAGTATGGGATATATACAGCTTTTGTTCCGATACTTCAATTGTAAAAGCTGTTGAAAAAAAAATCGCTTTATTTTTTAATACTTGAATATTATACAATTAAATGTATGTACATAAATTCAATACAAATATTATCTCAACATGAATGTTGCATTTACTGTTAACGAAATTTAAGTTAACAGTCTAGGCACACACTTTTTTTCTGCTCTGATACTTCAATTGTTAAACAGTTGAAAAAACATCAATTATTAATTTTTGTTACTCTGGCTTTGATATTGGTTTTTTGACTATCTATATTACTATGAGAAGATCTAAGATGAAAAGTTACTGTGAAGAGTTAATTGATCATAGGAAGGATTTTCTTTCGTTCTTACTAAAATTTAATTATTTGAGCTACATAATATGCTTTTCAGTACCGTTCGTTCTCACATTTATAGAAAAGTATGTGATACCAGTAGCAGTATTCAGCGGGACTTATAGAATTTAGTTTGCTTAGTCAAATATATTCAGTATGTTCTTTTTAAAAATTTGTTTGAAACAGACAAGCTGCGTCTGGGTTAAAAAAAGATACGCAAGAAATAGATTTCATTCCTTTAAGAACTTTTTTGCGATGTGATATATGTATAACAAGTTGGCTATCCTTTATTGCTACAGATATAAAATGCTGCTACACAAAAGCCATTTCTTTAAATTTTCAGCAATTTTAAGAAAAAACCAAGAACATTTTTCTTCCTCGTTTTTGGAAGTGTGTAACTTTTCAACGACAAGTCTAAGAACTAGACATGCAACGAATATTCGGCTACTATTCGGTATTCGGCCATATTTATCCTATTTGGCCGAATACCAAATATCTAGATACTATTCGGCCGATTACTTTTAAGTAAGATGTTTTGTTGTAGTCAGGTAATAGATACAATAAAAATATATTTATTTTATAATAATCTTATTTTCCTGATATTTTTTCCACTTCTAGGTCATAAAAATACATATACTAATTTTATATCTTTTTCTTATATCTTTTTCTGGTAATCATTAAAGTAGTATAAGTACATAAACAACTTCCGTATTATAAAAATTTACATAAAACGACCATTTACGGTTCGGTTACCAATTATGGTTCAGAAGGACTAATTTCTCTACATTTTCAGGTAGTACTTTACTCCTTTTTTTCTCGTTCATGCGCCAGCCGAATACTTTTGCCTAATATTCGGCTATTCGACGATGAAGACGAATACATATGTATACTATTCGTTGCAAGTCTACTAAGAACGTTTCTTTACATGAAAGATTCCCTTTGATTTTTGACCAGGAATGAATATTATGATTTTTCCGCCACTTGCTTTCGATTTCATTCGCAGAAGATACGTCTACGCAGGATATTGTATTTATTCTTTTCATTAAGAAACTATTTTATTTTTACGGAAAAAAATTAAGGGTTAACTCAATCATTCTCTTCGAACAAATATTTTGAAATCAAGAAATTTGATTTTGTTAAAAACTTTTAGTAAAAAAGGGAATAGGGGTTGCCCTTTAGAAGACCACAACAAAATTAAAAAATATTCATAGGTAGCTTATTTAATTTTTGACAAGAAATCACTCTTTAAAACTTTCGCACTTATTTGGAAACACCCTGTATATTAAAGTTGAGATAAAATTGTAATATACGGGAGAAATTTTTTATAAGAAATACGGCATCAACTCAGTTTCACAGATTCTATACCAGAAAAATAATGTACTGGTGCATTAGTGAGGTTGATTCTTCACTAGCACCACTTTTTGCAGGTTTAAATCTTTTCTAATCTAGCGTTTTGAAATTCTGTTATATTGAATGCTGTCGACTTCAATGTTATAAACACTGATTTGAATGTCAGCATAAGTGGATGGAAATTTTTGAAAATTTGTTATGTGGTTTCTAGAATCATATTTGTAGTCGCACAAGCAAACGGTAATCCTCTGATTTGGGCAATTAGGTGGTAATGATATCTTAAGTGCCTCTGAATTTAAGCGTAAATATCATGATTGTTGCGATGATTTGAAAGTTGTTTGGAGGCTTACATCGTCTAGAGGAAATTCTTCAGTTCTACAGTTTTTACAGTACGTTATTTTTGATATTTATTTCCCATTAGACTGTATTTTATCTTGTTATTCACATCTATTATTATAGCAAATATTTTTTGTAAAAACATAAAAAACATTTATCTCTACTAGCTGTATACGCTTTACATACTACTGCTGCATATCCCTTGTATGAAAATATTGTTTTCTATAATCATTTTATATTCACAGCTCAATTCAATTAACAATAGATAAATTATATAAACAGAATTTATGTTTTACCTATTTATCGACTGTACTGATAATCAGCGATCCAATATAATTCGTAACAAATTCCATTTCCATCAAATCACGCGCATTCAGTTTTCAACGTAATATTTAATCGTAGAATTGAACTGAAAATATTTCCTGAAGCGTGTACGTAATTAAAGTTTCCCACCAAATGCGCAATTTTTTTAACGTTCGACTGATGTGGGATTAGATTTAAAGTAAATATTGAATTAGCAACTCTTGTTTGATTGTGTACATTACGAAGCGATAGTCAATTACCGTCATATTGAAAACTCTTCATACATTATGCATTGCACGATCGGTCAAATACATTACCTGCATGGGTATAGATTCGAGGGCTTTTAACAAACATGGAACGTAGGTGCGAAGGAAAATAAATGCATGGGAATGCTTTATTTGTATACGCGTTGTGTAAATCTCATTTGAAGTTTGCTTAATAGCAAATGATTCTGGAATTTTTACAATTATAATTTTAGCTAGTGATAAAATAGTTCATATTCGAATGTATGTATTGCTTTTCAATTTGAAATAATGAATTAACTTGGCTAAAGTTCATGTTTTCAGATGTATGTTCATTAGCTGCTACTAGTTCAAGTGTTGATCTTTAACTACATTTGTAGTTGACATTCAGGGGTTATTGTACACTACAAGATAATTAATATGATATTTTTATCTTGAAACTATCGATAATCTACTGCTGTACTTCCTAGTACAAATAATGTTTTTTTCTGAATGTTTTTGCTGTTATTATTTTATTTGTATAGAAAAATATGTAAGATGTAATTATTTATTGTTGAACATAATTGCCAACCATACTATTAATATCTAAAGACGCATTTGAGCACTCTAAAAACTAGTGATGATGTATATTAATTAAACCTTTATAATTGCAATTTTGGTGGAAGTGCCGGTACGACAGTATCCATTTGAGTTTATAGTGGAAATAATTATGGTAGGATTTGTCTGTTATTCATTCCGTAGCATTACGAATGTTTTATAATTTGCAGTATTAATTGTGTGGAAGTCGAAAATTGAACATTGATTTACGGAATATGGGATAGGAGACTCAGCGATCTATGCTAATAAATTAATCATCACTAAAACCTGACACCATTCACAACATTTTTTCAGTTTTCACGTCTTGATAATAGAATTCGAGGGTGTAATTTATTTAAAAAACTAACTATCCTTCGAAGTACTCTTCATTCTGCTCAATGTACTTAATACATCGTTTTATTTACTTGTCATAAACTATTTTTTCTCAATTCTTTTTTGACTTCAGGAAAGAAATGGAAGTCAAGTGAATCATAATTTCTTCCCCTTAACTGTTCCTTGACAAATCGCTGATCTGTGAGCATTGTGGTAAAGCAGCGTCCAACTAAAGTCTTGGATAAAGCAGCCGTTTTTTCTTTAATTTTGTCTTTAACGGTCCTTGAATTACATTAGAATAGTACTCCCCAGTTACTGCATATCCTCCAGGTACAATCTGATCATAAATGTCACATTTATCAAAAAATTGCTTGAATTCCATACTTTGAGACTTCAATTCAAGATCGTATTGATAAAACCAACTTTCGTCATATGTAACTCACATTATTTAAAACCTGTACATTACGTGGCAGTTGCGTTTTCCACTGCTGACAAATTGTCATGCGATTCGCTTCTTGTTGGTCAGTCATAAGTTTTGAAATCCATCTTGCTGTGAGTGAAACCGTAGGAGAACTTAATACTGACAGAAATTCATTTTATGTCAATCCGTGAATCAAGCCGTAAAATCTGCAATTTTGTGTCGGTTTGTGGTCGACTAGAAGGAGGACTCGAAAGGAGGTTCATCTTCAACCGATTCACAACCGTCTTTAAACTTTTTATGCCACTCAAACACTCTACATCCCAATAAACTATTATCTGGATTTACATTTTTGATCATTTTAAAAGTTTTAGTTCGTGTTTTATCAAACCGAACACAAAATTTTATGGCATATCTTTGCTCCACTTTTATTTTTTTCGATGAGTACGCAAAACACTGAAGAAGTTATAGCATCAGTCTCGTTATTTTTTGCTACATTCTCGTACTACAGTTTTGTTAAATTAATAAAAAAAATCAAGGTTTTAAAGACAGTGTTATATATACAGAACACTGTTGTACGTTTGTATATCTACATATATTACGTTATGAACTGTTTATTTACTCTGTATTATTAAAACCTCAAACGAACCACAAATGAAACACAATGAGTATTATATATGTACATGTGGTGTATAGACACTTTTCAAACACCGAAATGGAAAATGAATTGCTGGCAAAGAATAATATTTGTAGTTAATGTAAAAAATGATTTTATAGGTGTAGTTGTGGCATTTTCAATAGAAAAAACAGAACCTCTATTGCGCTTTAGAGTGGTTTATAATTTACACAAATCTAGGGAAATACACTCAGCGAAATTTCTATAGTTGAACTATTGAACAGAGTATATAATGTTTTTCTTAAAATATCCGGCGAAGTATGTATTAAAGGTAAAGCCTAAACAAGTGAAAATAACAATGAAAAAACATATTACAGTTTTACAGAAAGTATTTATAATAATGAGAAGTTACAACAGCTAAATTTCTATAGGTCCACTTACAGAAAAATCGTTAAACAAAATAAAAACATTATAATTTTTGATAAACATAGAAATGAATGTTGGAACCTTTATTTATATTATTTAGAGCCGTTTCTAGAAGTTCTATATAAGACTCAGAATTCATTCGTGTCGAAATAATACCTATAGGTGTTTCATTGTTATGGGTAAAAGCTGTCCAAACCAGTGCACTACTACCAGCAATATTTCTACTCATGGCAATTTCAGTGTTCTTACGCAAATCGTGCCAATATTTAAAGCCATCAGGTCCGTTCAAATTAAATTTCTTTTCTTCGGAAAATATGATGTTCTTCCATTCATTATCCCAGCTCATATGATTTTGTGCAAATGTGAGCTTTCCTTGTTTGTAAGGCTTCTTTAAGGGTGGTTTTGAGACCTTTTTCTACCATCCAAAGCTTTTACTACCGGATAAAATTTGTTGTACACGTCTCTTAGTTACTGGCAAATTTAAATCACATTTGATACGCGTAAGTTTTTGATTAGTTCCTTTAGGACCATATTTGCTGTAGGAATTACCTAAATTATAAAATTATTAATGAGGTGATGGGATTGCCCCAATTTCTTGGATATTGCTCGGTTTGAACAACCCATCTCTAACAATTTATTTTTGTTTTTTCATCCTCGGTTAGCAGTTTACCTCTCGGCATTGCTATTAACTAATATCTATACTTCAATATTATATACATTTAGTAATGAATAAACTTTTTAAAGTGTTCAGAAGAGTTTTTGCACTGGCAGGCAATCCCTAACTTCATACAATGTTAGTCTAGCTCTCTGTCGAAGTATACAAATTTCGCTCGTAATTATACGTTTATATCACAGGTAATTCCCCTACTTATTTAAGAAGTTTGATATTTACAAAATAATTTTTCTGCCTTTTTATTATGTTATATAAATAATAAAATAAAAATAATAAAATTCTAGATAATTCCCAACTATTACAGGTGCTAAATATTAATAGGGGAACTACAAAATGGTATGGAACTATAGAAATTTCGCTGGGTGTATATTTTGTAGATGTAAATTCATTTGTCCGGTGTATTCACAGTTACAGTTTACATTTAAAGCGACGTTAAAAATGTATTTAATAAGAAATTTCAAAAATTCGAAAACTTATTGTTGTTTAACGTTGACCCATATTTCTTAATAAATTAATTTAACTAGAAAATCAACATATTACATTGCGTTGAATAAGTTGGTAATGATTAGAGACAAACGAAACACTGTGCAGTTGAAAATAGTGTACCTATTCTTATCAGCCGCGGAAAATCTAAACAATTCTGTATTTAAATATTTGTTACACTTTCTACTACTACAGAGGACTAACGTAATACTCTGTAAAAGCATCTTCGTCTTTGCTATTAACACTTCATTCATATTCTTGCCGGATTTGTGGTTATTATTTTGAAGATAAATGTTAAATTCGAAATACCTATATGAATATGAACTATCTGAGACAGTTTCTTTCTGGTAAATCTTGGTTTTGTACGACGCGACGTCATAAATATGAACTACATAAAATGCTCCATCTATCTAGCTTAAACCATCCATCCCTTTCTTCTGTTTGATTAGATCAAATTTTTTGCATTGGACAAAATTGTAATGTTAAATGGAATATTGTAATAAATTGCTACACAATAAATTTCCAAAAGTGTTAAGGTAATAATAATAATATAAATGCTGAAAATACTCTAAAACTCCTAAAAGAAGAGAAACAGGCCCAGCAAGGGTTGATAACTGACAAACTAAATGGAAAAATTATTTTACTGTAGAAATTATTTATTAGATTTTTATGTAAACAATAAAACTAATTTATGATTCGTTCGGTCAAATACTAGAGGTTGCAGTACGTAGTGACAAATGCTGTCAGATTCTTCAGCAACTTTCTAAAGACTGGTGTTCCTCATTTTCTTCTCTTTTCTTCAATTGCCTATAGTAGTAATCGCGGTTTTTTGGTGTAAACACATTTCTCAATTCTTATTTCGCTCCAATTTTCCATAAGAAAATGATTAGTTAATGTTTTGTATTTGTTTACGTAAAATTAGTGATTCAGAAATTAGAGATTCAGATATAGTTAATATATTTCGTAAACGATTCTTAGTACAGAGATTTGTAGATATAAATTTACTAATACTAATCACATTATAACAGTTAGCTTAGATCAATGTCAAAGAAGAAACTTAACTAAACTCAAATAAAAATGACATTGCGAGATTTTGTCACCTAGACAATTGAAACATTCAATTCAACAAATAAAATGTTAAAAAAAAAATGTTTAAGCAAAATCTCACTTCTTTTCTCTTAATTTCATTGTAATGACATTGAAAATACTTGTAATAGATATCTATTAAAAATACCAGTAAATTGCGTTTAAATTAAAGCAAGTTTTAACGTTATTATTCTGAATGTAATCAATTTAAAATACATATCTGCAAATTTAGTAGAATTTAATCTTAAAAATAATTCAATTCATTTAGAGCAAACATTACCTGATATTTATTTCGCTTTTGTCGGTACTAGATACCGCAAAGGTACCAAAAGCGAGTTCCATTGCGTTAAATATAGTCTACTGGAAGTACAAAGTAATTAAAACTACTTTTGTAAGCATCTCTATGCCAAAGTTTTAAAAGGTTTTTCATATTAAAATGTACATCAGAGCTTCCGCAGATAGCAGTCGGCACGGAGCTTTATTTATATGCAGCCTGGAAGTGCAATTTCTAAGTTACAATGGATGAAGTGCTGTCGATAGGATGATACAAATGGGTCCTCTATGCAACTGTTGCCTGAGATGGCAACTCTTATTACGTTTCTAATTAAAACCTGTATATACTTCCACTAGAATCCTGTACTTAGTAGGGATTGTAGCGCATTTCGAAAGTATTACATATTAATTGAAAAAGTGTTGAAAAGTTGTGAAGATCATTAGATAGGACATTCTTTACAATTGCTGTGTAATTAAGTATAAAGATAGGAGGTGAATTTAAATCATTTTTCAGTTCAGAGTATAGTAGCTGTAGGTTTTCTAACATAAATAATTGAAGTTTTGTATTTAGGTCCTTTTTCCAAACCATTTATTAGGTAATACTTCCTTCAATATTACAGCTGTATATTTTTATAATACACAAACATAATTAAAATAGAAAATATCTAAGGAGTGCTAATGAGCAGCCAAAAGAATGCTTATTTCCAATAATCAATTGAAATAAAAGAATGTACATCATTAATCAGTGCCAATTTAAGTGTCAGTTGAAGTGGTAGACATGTTGACTATTTTTCAAATGTTTTCCAATTTATGAACCTAGAAACAGGAAAATTTCACAAGAGCGACAAAACACGCTATTACAAAATCACAATTATAACAGCCCATATTTAACTCTGACCTCCATCAATCTCCGCTTCCAATCCTCGCGGTCCATAGCCTCTCTTCTCTATAGTCTGACGGCTAGCGGTTCCCGTGCGTCTTCTTCTACTGCATCCTCCCAAGGCTTTGGTGGTCTGTCCTTTGGTGTTCTGCTCTACATTTTACTGTTGTGCGTGCACTTTTGGGGAATCTCGTGTTCGGCATTCTCGCCACGTGGCCTGTCCCTCCTCTCAGCCTCTGAAGCCTAACTAACTATGAAATGGACGTTTCTCTGTATATTTGATAAATTTCATGGTTGTGTCTGATCCTCTATGTTCCATTATCGATTATTTGTCCATAGACTTTCAAAGGCAGTTTCGTTTCAAAGACTTCGAGCTTATTTTTGCAACCGTCTCTCAGAAGCCAGGTTTTACATCCATAGCATAGTATCAGCCTTATAACTGTTTTTTTCTATTCTGATTTTAGACTTATGAATTGTTCTGTAGCGGAATATATGCGAGAGCAAAAAATATGCTTGCGGCAATTATTCTGGTCTGTATTTCCTCATCTTCTCTCAGTTCTATTTGTATTCCGCTCAACAAAATTTGAACCTCTCCATGGCTTCAATGTCATCATCTATTTCTTCGTTATACGTTCTTGCTCTAAATCCAGCCTGGTATTTACCCAATGTGTTTTCTGCAATGGGCTGTATGCACTTGTTCAGAATATATGTATGTGAATATGTTGTGAGCAGAGGAGAGGTGGATTATGCCTCTCTAGTTTTCGCATCGCAGTTTGTTACCATTCTTGTAGACAGGGTATATGCGTCCTCCAGTCAGTCGTTTGGAATGCTCTCCTCATGCTATACTTTTGTTATCAATTCAAGCATCTAAATTGCTAGTTTCCTCTACCCGATTTAAACAGTTCTGAGGGAAGTTTATTAGTACCTGGTGCTTTATTGTTTCTTTGGGCCAGTATAGCTTGTTTTACCTCCCCGATGGTCGGAGGCAAGGCATTTTTTCCTTTCTCTTGCTGATGTTGCATTGTTTGTGGTTGTTGGTCTTCAGTACTGAATAAGTTTTGGAAATAATTGATTTCATTTTTGTTCGTCACTGGTTAATTGCACGAATTTTTACATAGGCTTGTACGTGGTTTATATCCTTCTCTCATACTGCGTAACTCTTTAAAGGCAGTTCGTAGATCGTTGTTCTTTAAGTTGACTTTTATTATTTGTATTTTTTTGTTCTGGCTTTTCTCTTTTAGTTAGGAGGAATCTGGCACAAGCCACGATTAAGATGATTGTGGTGTATTATGTAAGATTTTCGCTTTCGTTCACTAGACTAGCAAGTTCACTAGATTCAAATCTCTTAGATTATTTTTATACTTAAAGAAGACAAAGGCAAAGCAGGGTCTACGCAAAACAAACTGTTGGTGGAATCATTGACTGCGAAGGTACTATTCATGCCAGAATTCAATAAAGTAACTTCCTTTTAGTCGTCTAATACCCGTAGTAGTAAGTAGGTTGATCTAAAACTTCAAATGCTTGTACCTTAATTATGATGACTTTTGAGAATGTGTTTAGGTGATAGCTTTGAGCTGACTTTGAATGCTTCAGTAACATATTCTTAAATTGTAGCTGTCAGGAAATACGCATAATATCGAGTAATTTTGTCTAGTTCATTTCCATTTATTTGCCATACCCTTGTAATTCATAAACTTTAGGAATTTGATGAATTTAGGGTTTGTTTTGAAAATAAGCTAAATTGGTTCTGTACTGTATATTATTTACTCTACGTATCTAATTTTTGTTCTTTAAACATGCATTTAGTTAATTTTTAATCATTCATTTCACACATACAAAACGTTCACAGTCGATGATACCTCTTCCCTTATGTTATAAACTTCGCTGACTACGAATGTCTACTATATCTTGTAAGTTTTTGTTGCTTTTCTTTCTGTTCTCCGGTGGAGGGATTATATGCCTCGACGGCGCAAAGGTGGTAGAAGCCAGATGAATGAATCATCGGTTTTGGATCCTGGAAATTTATGTCCCAAGCAGATTTAAATCCTTGCTGACAACGCACACCGCCCTTTATAGTCGACAATGTATTTTAATAGAAAGTTCGCGACTAGTCTAGTGCTAGATGAAAAGTTCTTTACACTGCATTACATATTATAGTTTAGGTAAGCAACGTTTAATGCTACTCATATGGTTTAATTAATAGAATTGATATAAGAGAAAAATTATGGTTTCTTTAAGTCACTTGTGTTCCTCCTCTCATGACTATAAAGAGAAAGAAAATGGACGTAGTAGTACAATTGGTAGAATGTAGGTACCTACTCTTAATATCAATTTAACTTACAATACGAGCAATGAAACAACGAGCGGATTCATGTAGAAAACTTTCATTCTTATTACAATTGTGAACTTATGTGAGATAATTTAAAATTATTAACTTCTTATATTTTCTTTTTAGTGGACATATGTATTACACTTATTAGAATTTTCTCTAAAAGAATATTTTCATATATTGTCATTCTCTTTTTATACACATTGTCTCCCTAGCACTGCGCTTATATTCAATGAGATGTAGACGATGACTTTAGTAATGTCATTCTTGAGAAACTTGAACAATCTAGTCAAATTGCAATTGCAATTAATTGTATCGTTTTGTATTGTATAACCCCATTCCTCAAACACTCTTTCTACTAATATAGACTGTACACGGTCGTGTGATTTATCAACTAAAGTGCAGATTATTCGGTTAGGATACATAAGTTGAAATGCACTGAATGGAAGATACGGGCATATCTACTTAATTTTAATTTTTGAGACGCTAAGGTTTAGTGATACAACAAATTTGTAGTATGCACTAATTTTGCAATACAGTACATGTTAAGCTAAATAGAATAGGTGGAATTACTGAGCTACAGTTCTAGGACTAAGATTAGATCTGATTACGGTTGAGGTGGCTCCAAGGCTCTCTTTCACCGTGACCTTTCCAAATCTATTATGATTCCTCTTAATCCTAGAATTTGCCCTCTTTACGAGGCCTAACGTTTTTGAGAGCGGCTCCTTAATGTAGCTATACTCTGTGGGGTCTCTATGCCCAGTACCAGAAGCCTTGTCTTCGCTAGACCTTCGCCATTGCACAGCACATGAACTGGGCTTTCTTCCTCCTCTCTGCAGTATCTGCAGATAACATCCTCTGCTAAATCTATGTTATGTATATGCCTACTATCGCTTTGACAATCTTCCTGTCTTTACTCGGCAGGTCGCTAGTAAATTTAGGCCTCTGTTCCTT
This sequence comes from Popillia japonica, assembly GCA_004785975.1. NCBI lineage: Eukaryota > Metazoa > Arthropoda > Insecta > Coleoptera > Scarabaeidae > Popillia > Popillia japonica. The sequence continues at coordinate 62,178 of SMLS01075349.1, forward strand.
TACGAACTCTTAGTCAGGTGACCTGTCCTGTTATTCCCTGTTGTCCCTGTTCACTTGTTATGTGTACATTCGCTGATGAACTTTCTGATTTCTGATTTGGTGTTGCTGAAGGAAAGCCCGGCTTCAATGAATGGCTTTGATGAACCCAAGCCACAATTAATTTGCTTTGGGATCCACCTCATTTAAAGCGCTTACGCAGTGCCAAATCGGCTTAGTGTCAAAACTTGCTGAACTAGTCGCATTAAGTGCTGCTAGGCTGTTCGAGAAAGTAGCGACATGAACCTCAACTCTATCCACTACTCCATAACTGAAACATTTTAGGGAATTCATATGGTAATCTAGCATTTTTTTTACTTTATTTTTTACCGCTACATTGTTTAGATACATATTAATTTAAAATTTATGTTTTTTGACTTTACCTTCTTTTTACGTTATATAGATGAATTCTAGCGACTAAATCATATTAAAATTGTTACATACATTTTTTGGCTGAACAATTTATGAACTTTTTAGTTGGGAAGGTTTTCTGGTTATCTGCCACGTTCATTTTACCCATTACTATGATTCTGGCACTCAAAAATAATGAACTAAATCTGCAGATAGTATCATCCGTTAAGCCTATGTTATGCATATGCTTCAATAACCGGTCACCAGACCTACTATGCTAAGAAAATTTTATTTTATTTTTACGAAGCTAATGTAACTAAATTATATGTAAACACACATTTAGCACACCTGTGATTTTAGAATTTTCCATATTGTCATTTATTACTGCTAAATCTATCCAAATTCTTTAGCGATTTTATTACCTAGACCTAAGCTGGTCCCTTTTTTTCTTGTATTATTTTGGGCAAAAGATTCTGTGAAAGTGATTATCTATTCAGTAAGAAAATTACTTGTTTTAATTGGTTATATTGAGGCGGAATCATTATCTAAAACAGAAATGTTAGAAACTACCAAAGATTTTCAAAAAAATCAACAATACTTTTGCAAATCTGCAAAGATATTCCATTTTAAGGTCAAAAATTTAATCTCACTCATGTTGAGTTCAATGTTTATGTGTATTTGTTTTGTGAATATCATATACGTAGCGATATTAAGATCCAGAGAAGTGCGTTTTGCCTTCGTAGGAACGAGATTGTTGTGAGATAACTTTCTGTTTCAAGAAGGGAATTGATTGTTGAGTCGTGAGTGACAACGAGAAGCCTAATAATATTTAAAGTTGTTTAAAATAAGACTACCGATAGTGAAGAGCAACCATGAGTTGAATATGTATATCCAATTATAGGCCCATTAATTTGGCTGGCCATGTGAGGTTTCTATGTTAATCATAGATACTTTGAATTTATTGTGCTGAAGTATTCTTAAAACTATTTGTAATGCTTTGTAAAGCGTGTGTGTTTGTGCTATTATTGATCGTTTGTCAAATTTGTATTCATTTCCATTCTTTTGTGTTATTTTGGTTGTACATTTTCTTGTACTCAAACATACAAATATGGCGTTTAGTTAACTTATTGTGGTATTTCAAGTTATGCGTTTTGCAGGTGATATATTCACAACATTACTTAAGCGACAATTTGTCCAGTTTATGAATATTTTCAACGGTTTCCACTATTTGCACCTTGTCAATATGGCTATATAAAAATCAAATCAATTAATGATGCCCTAGTATTTGTTTTACAAAATGTTTACGATTCCTTGGATGATGGGCAAAGGGATTGCTCCTTGATGTTTGATCTGACAGAATAATATGCATAGCATTGTTTTTAAATTCATTTTTAGCTTAAAATAACCGCTGCAATTCGAGAACCATTAGTTACTTTGTTTTCTATGGGGTTGCGTTTTTCGACACTACTAAAATTTGGCCACTCTCTTTTCCTTTGAAGCAACTTGCCTTACACTATAATTGCAAATATAAGAGATGGTTGTTGCATAATTCTTAGTTTACAGTTACAGTTGCTAAGTGTGATACTCATTTTTAGCATACTCAATGGGCACTATTACCAATGCTTATAGCGTGCTCCAAAGTTTAACATCTTAGTGCATGAACGATTTTCTTGTGGCTCCGCGCCATACTGTAATAAACAAGGCTACTTTAGAGCATTTTAGAATTTCAAAGGATCCACTGGTAATATCACAATCGTACTACTATGGAAAATTAATATTTTAACAATTCTGTAGTTAGTAATTATACTAATGTTGTCTTTAGTGCTCAGTGTAGAAGATAATCCAATTAATAGTTATAATTTTAGTTATTTGGTGTAGTCCTCTTCAACTTTGATATCATGGTTAACTTTAATTGAGCGTTAATTTTCACAACTAGTGTTTGTTGCTTTGAAAAGTTAAAGTAAAGTAACGTACGCGTCAACATCCGAAAGACTTCAAAGCAGTTTATAGCACGTTGTGACCGTTTTTGTTGTTTAATTTGTACATAGAATAGATTCTTAATACTGCATTTATGTGCTCATATATGCAGGTATACCGAGAGCAATGATACATCGAAACGTGTCTATGCATAATGGAAGTCCAGCCGCCAATTAAATGTTTCACTTTATAATTTCATAAGGTCTAAAGTGAGTTGATCAGCACAGACAACAAAAAATTCTTTGTTTTAATTTACGGAAAATTCTGAGTATAGTAGAGTAAACAATGAGATGCTCGTCTTTACCTTTCGCTTCGCTAAATACATTCGCTGCATGTGATCACAATTCACTGGATGGCGAAGAGATAGCTACCTACTTATCTTTAAACTATAAATTAATGCGGTATGCATCGTTGTGCTGCATAGACAATTATCAATTCGTGCATATTATGCATGTATAGTAGTACAGTGTTCTATATTAATTAAAATGAGCGTGATGTCAGCAAGGAGTACGTTTCCTTATTTAACATTGCCCTGTCTGACACATTTAGCATTACAGAACTCGAGTTTAGAGTCTCTCTTGTTATAGCAATAATTACGTACGCTTTTGAAAGTGCGCTTGTTGTTTAGAGAGAAGCGTCAGTTGAAATGTTTCAGTTCGAATTATTTTCGAACGCGATTCGCATAAATGTGGGTTGTAATATTGTTTGACGGTTTCCTGTGAGTGCCACATTCTCGTCTATGATGAGCTGAAATTAGAGATTGTGTACGAAGAAAATAGAGGACACGAATTTTGGGATAAATGTACTTACATATTATATATATGAGATATATGAGAGTTGGATGGAAAATGAAGGAATATATTTCTGTTTTGAAGCTGACTATTGTGCTCCTCACTTATGGTTCTAAGTAGATATCATTGTAACGTAATATGACTGGTGTATTAGTTAGATCCTTATACTGTAACACCAATTTTTTAATATTATTAGAATGAGCACATTTATACCAGTTTCTTGCAATAAAGAAATATGATCTTAATTGTCCGCGTTAATCCGACACTAAATTATACAGCTAGAAAACTATTACAATTTATTACACGTTACAAATCATCTATTTTTCTTTTAATTGAATGCTTCGTAGATGGTTTTAGCAAATCCCATTGAGATACGAGCAATTTCTACGTGGCATACGTATTATTTGTAGGGAATAATAATTGGAAAACATATTTATTTATTACAGATTGCTCTATCTTTTGCTTAATAGTTAGGAAGTCACAGCTCACTTAAAATTTTTTGCTTATCCTTTAATCTTTGACCCAAGCAAACACTCATTTGAGTATCAGGTCACTGGGGACCTGGGGACCATTGTTGTGGTCCTCTGTGATATTACCTGATGAAGATGGGGAAAGTAGATAGTAATAAATGATTTTACTCTTCTGCACCCAAATAAACGGCGAAAGACATTACATATACTGGATGAGTCTTTTATCTTGAAACAACGGAATATCTCTAAAACATTGTATCAAATCAAAAAAGATTTTAACAAGATTTGTTATAATGTAGGAGACTCACTGAATGGTGACAAACTGGATCTCCCACCTCAGCTCCTCAGCGCGGTGGAGGGGGAACAGTTTTGAAATCTGAAACGGGAACCCCCATTTTTTATTGTATGTAGATGATTTTGTGTTTTTTTATTTTAACATTAAAATAACAAAGCCATTCAACAACGAAGAACTTCACTTTATCATACTCATTTCAGAAAATGTGTTCAAGAATGTGTCCTAGCATTTAGATACATTTATTTATTCGCAATTGGAATGATTGCATACAACTGCGAAGCGTTTCCGGCGTAATCCTTGAACAAGCGTTGGTGATTCGCTCAATTATATTTTCTCAAGTGGTTGGCGCTTCTATGCTGAACTTCATACTTTAAGTGGCTCCACAAAATGAAGTCAAAGGAAGTAAGATCTGATGATCTTGCAGTCCAAGACATTAGACCACCTTTTCCGTACCATCGACGATTGTAGGCTCGATCTAATACTTCTCGTGATATTATTGAATAATGTCCTGGAGAACCGTAATTTTGGAACCACATTGTTTGTCGTACGTCCAAGAGAGGGTCTTCAAGTAATATTGGAAGTTGGCTCGGCAAAACGTTTCGACATTTTGCACCATTTAAGTTTCCATAAAATATGAACCAATAAGCTTATTGCTAATTATTCCAAACCAAACACTTACGTTATAAGGATGTTGATATTCAACTTGGCGCAACAATGAGAATTTTTGATACTCCAGCAATGTATGTTATGCTGATTTACCGCACCGTGATTTGTGAATGTCGCCTTGTCAGAAAATAATACTCGAGCAAAAAAAAAGGATTATCTTGTATCCTTTGAAGCGTCCATTGACACAATCTTACTCGATTTTGAAAATCATCGTCATGAAGTTCTTGATGCATGGAAACTCTAAATGGATGATATTTCCTACGCTTCAATATTTGGCAGATAGTGCGCTAAGAAATTCCTGATCCGCGAATTATTTCTTAGCTACTGCAACAATTGGTATTGCGATTACATTTTCGTGGCTGTACAGTTTCTTCGCTAAAGAACTGCTGAACGACTCGGTAAGAAGAAGCGCGCGATCGCACTTTGTCGAGAAAACGTTGTGAGTAATGATTAACAGCATGATCGATATTTCTACCAACTAATTTGTATAGGATTAATAATTAATAATCTGTGTACTGAACAAAGTACGATTTTGTATCATTGACTAGCATTCCAATTGCGAATAACTAAATGTATCGAAGTGGAAGGGCACATTTTCGAACACATTTTCTGAAATGGGTATAATGTGATAAAGTAAAGTTGCCTCCTACATTATAACAAATCTTATTAGGATTTTTTTTTTTGATTTGATGCAGTGTTTTAGAGATACTCCGTTGTCTCAAGATAAAAAGCTCACCCAGTATAGGTATGACTAGCTGACAGTTGACAATTGCCCGAGAAAGGTACGGCCCGATGGAATAGAGGTGTTTAGAATCGCCTGATGTCAAAGGTTTACCCTAAGAAAATCCTTAAAATCCTTTAGTAGGTTGGGAGATAAATGAACATTAAAAGTTAAGGGTATTTATAATAGATTTTATTGGTCACAATGAAAAAAAGTAAAGACACTTATTATAGTTTGTTCAAAGAGACTTTGTAAACGTTTTTGGTTTAGTTTATAATAATAACAATAATAAAGAATGTTTATTTCCAACCTATGTACATCAAAAAAAAAGTCATAAAAAGGCAAACATACAAAACAAGCTATCTAATTATAGGAGGAAAACACAAGGTCTTTCGTCAAGGTGTAGTCGAAACTAACCTTGCTCTTCCCGAAAAGCCTGGATTAAATCCAAAACAAATAATGTAGATAGTGTCGTGGTTATGCGGAAAAATTATTGAAATAACGTTTACCAATATGTTTTAAAACATGACATATTGGTAAACGTTATTTCAATAATTTTTCCGCATAACCACGACACTATCTACATTGTATATATCAAAATACGGAAACGAAAATATCCAAGTAAAACAAATAATTTTAGTATTTTGCTTAAACCTAAAATTCTGCACCCCAAAGATAAGAGAAACATCTGCATCTAGTTATAAAGTTACAAGTTTACAATGGTAGTATACTAAAGTAGGGTTATTAATGAAATAGAATCAGCAATTAAATAGTTGTATAAACTAGTAACTAATTTGCTCACACACACTCGAACACAAGCCCAACCTCTACGCTAATCACAACAAGTAGGACTTAAAACATGATTTGAACGACACCACGCCAAGAAACCTAATAGGAGTAGGTATCCTATTGTAGATGTGCTGTACTTGGTAAGAGAACGACCGCTCAAAAAGTGCAGAGCGATGCGCAGGAGGTGCCAATCGTCCTCTAGACCTTAAGTTTAGCGTGTGGACGTCAGTTCTGAAGGTGATTTTATTATATAAATACGAAGGGCTTCTTTCTATAATAATTCTATGAAACAATGTAGCACTCTGTAGCAGCCACCTGCGCCTCATATTCAACCATTTAAGTTCAGCCATTTTATGCCAAACATTAACCCCAGAACAAAAGAATTGAGTTCCTTTAAAGCTGTTTTATTGTTTTTCAAGGTATTATCAATTTCATCATTCGTAATACAGATATAGATTTTTTAATCTGGATGGTAATGCTATATTTTCATTACTCTAAAATCTTGACAGATCTAGTCAAAATTTTTCTTTTGCTTTTTTTTTTACTCTTTCGTAAACAGTGGAAAGACTTGCTGTGGATAATTTCTTGGTACCTGGTACCTTGATCATTCATTGATATAGCTTATCGGCAGTTTCTTTATTGTATTTCTTGCCACATTTTCTGCTACGACCATAGGAAATGATTTTTTACATTTTATTTTTATTGATTAAAGCCTCTATCTAGAAGCTATCTGCTTCTTTTATAAAAGATTTAGCCCGGATCCCTTTTCTATTCCAAACAGTTTTGAACTAATTTTTTGTACTTGAGATCTCAAATGAAACATCTCACTTTGAAGATTTAATACAATATCTATGTATACTTCTATCGGTGTGAATCTTTAATTTTTTTGTAAAGCGTAGTAAAAGAAACACTTTACTTTTCAGTTAACTGAGTTGACTTATTAGGATTGTACCTTGTCGCAATAGAACTATTGATTTTAGTATTGGAGAGGGACTGCCTGTCTTCTCTTGTTGCTTTTTTTTAAAGATTCTATCCTACTCAAGGCATATTTCCACCACCCATCTTATGAATGAATCTTGCCATTCTAACTGTTGTTCTAGTGGTATAAACAAGTTAAAGTTCTGGTTCAGATCGCCTCTTAACTATGGCAATATTATTCTATTAGCTACCTAAATCATTTCCATTATTGTTTCCAATTTTTATCTTTCCAGAACTTTCATATAGTCTTCGGGTTTCTTTGTAAGGTCATTATTTTCGCTACAAATGTATGTACCTGAGTAACACCATCTGTGCTTGAAACTCTCTGCCGTCATTTTTGTTCTTCATTGCCTTTTTGCTTCCTTCTTTATTTGAGAGCATGACTTATATAATATAATATTTCAAAAAATTTCTAACAACTCATTTCTCCAATTACTCTCTAACCTTACACGACTAGTTACATATTGCACAAAATCAACAGAAAAAGCAATACTTCAAGAATTGAAATTTTTTTAGGAACTCTGTAAGTACTAAATATGGATTAATTTAATTAATTAATTTTCTTAAATAACTTTTCACGAATTACAAAAAGGCTATTCTCGAGAAATATTAGTCCAGGTGTCTAGGTTATCTAGCAAATAATACATGTTAATAATTGTAATATATTTTGAGGAAATTTATTACAGAACATTGTATTGGTTGTTGTCTAAAATATCTGTTTATTTGGTTATACATATGTACTTCAATTATTTTCTACAAACACTTGCAGTATAAGATAATTTATCTCGTCGTATATTTCCCTTGAATACCGCTACACTTTACCAAACGCCAAGGGGTTTCATCTATCACTTACGTAGACGCTCTATTAATGGTTGTTGGCGGTAACAGTCTCGAAAGACCCCCGTAACCTAAGCGCTGGTCGGATCACTTTATTGTGGTAGCTGTAGCCAGAAGCACAATAGTGAAGACAAATGAAAAACCTACAGAAGCGCAGCTATAGGAGGCTGGACATACATACATGCATAGACTGCAATGCCTTGGAGGCATTCTGAGCTTTTGATGTATTGGAAGTGCTTTACGTGCTAAGTAGATACATATATAACAGTGTTATCGTCCAAGTAGTACATTCAATATTGAGGCATGTTTATTTTACGGTATAATTTGCTTTTTGCTTCGAAATTTTAAGTACGCAATTATATATTTTTAAGCCGTTACCTAAAATAGCAATTACGGAGATTTTGAACAACTCCGAAAAATTAACAATCATTGTGGGATCAACTTACACTCTAAATATAAAACTTAATTTATTGGGAAGCATAGGCATAACTGTTAAATCAGTGTTTCCCCGAAATATTTCCGCGAGTCTCATATATTCACAAAGGATAATTAAAGACTGTAGTTTTGCACCATGAGCATTGACTGCCAATAACAATTAGTTTGCCGATTTAGTTGCCCGATGTAATGTTAGTTCTATTGCTCCAAGGACCTTAGATTAGTTGATGTCTCTGCGAAACTAATTTCGTCTAGGTTGCAAATTTCTGTTGGGTTCGAATAAGCAACAAATTAAGGCTTTTTGAGTTTCTAAGTATGATTTTTTTTGAACCCAAGAAAGAAAATTATTACAGGATTTTCATTATTGAAACGAGTATGATGTAATGGCATTTCTAATCCTCCAGAGCTCTTAAGCCGGTAGGAACTCAATCAAAAACTAATTTCGTTAACGTTTCGTTGAAGTAACATTGTGAAGGTGCAATGTGCATTCTTGACACTTATGATTCTTTTTTAAACCTTAGAAAAAAATCATTACTACCTACCTTTCTTATTAGGATAGATCGATTTCTGTCTTCAAAAGTTCCATTTCTTTTTCACAAACAAGACAAAGTCAGAGCCAGCATAATAATGTATCTGCCATTTAACAGAATTACAATTAGTTCCTTGTAAAAAACAATTGTAAATTTTGGTATAGCAATTTTGGTGTAGCAACACTACAATTTTTGTGAAATTGTTGTTCTTTGTTATTTATTATCACTGGCAACTGAAGTCACTAATTTGGAAACTCTACAAATACATATTATCATAAAATATTTCACAGTTTCTATTGCATTTGACTTATCATTGATTAAGTTTAATGTAAATCACATTAGGAAACACGGAAAATGATCCCTTCATTATTATAACTGCAGGTGATAAATATCAGATTAATCCGGAAAGAAGGCTAGCAGACGATTTCAGTAAATTTCCAGCTTTCAAACATGGCCATCTAGATAATGTCTCTTTTCCGGTAGTAATAAATCTCACTCGGCAAAAATAAGCCACATAAGAGTCTAGACATGAACGTACATATTTTAAGATAAAGGATAGGATCTTGAATTCCAACAAAAAAAGAAAAATCTTCTTGAGGTAATGCAGGTATGGTTGCCAAGGTAAAACCACCAGGAAAACAGACATCGGTTTGTGTTCGTGCAGAAATTTTGTTTATAGATTATAGGTCGAAAGGAGATCCATCATATCCTGTAATTAATTTATAGTTTAGACGTCTCATCTACTTAAGATGATGAATGAAATACTTTCGGAGTTCTGTTAAATTGAAAGTTTTACGAAACTTGAGCAGTTTCATATACTTATATTCTTGTGAAAAATACGATGTCATATTTTATTATACATGTCTATCTATGTTTTACGCATGGGATTATTATACTTTAAATCCTAGGGGGAACGATTTCTATAAGTAAAAATGCGAAAATTAGATTATTTCAATGTCAAATCAAGAAGGTAGGTACATACATAAAAAGAGTCTTGCGTGAATATTCCAGAAAGTAACAATCACCATAAAATACATTTACATAAAATTGATAATCCACACTGGAGTGATAAACTAAGAAATAACTACTTGATATACAAGTCAAACATGGAGATGAATACATTTTCTATCTTAGCAGAGTTTACTGCTTTATCTTTTTGTATTGAAATGGAAAATTAGCTTTAGGATGATTCCAAATAAGTGATAAGTTATGAATATTATGATTCTTCAGCCACCTACGAGATTTTTTCGATTTTATTCACAGAAAATATTTTTATGCACGATATTGTATTTACTTTTTTAATAAGAAATTATTGCCTATACAGAGAAAACGCAAGAGATGGTAAAATAGGGAAAAGATCACAATAAATTTAAAAAATATTCACAGGCTAGCTTACTTATTGGTAGAATACGCCCCCAAGAAGCCATTTCTTGAACTCTTTAGCAATTTTAAGAAGAAACCAAAAACCTTTTTTTGTCATTTTGGGAAGCGTGTAACTTTTCAAGGGCAAACCTAAAAGCTTTTGTTTACAAGAAAGACTGTGTAGCTTATGACAAGGAGTGTCTAAAAACGTTTGCACTTATTTGGAAACATCCTGTATACAATCCTATTGAACCATGAGCTTAGTATGACTGATCACTTTTATACAATGGATCAATCGAGGGATTGGATTAATTAGAATCTATGGTGTAATAATTGACAAAAACAAAATATGTATATCCAACCCTCCAGTTTTTTGAATATTCAACTATTTACAATGATTTCAGGTTGTTCTATTTTTGCTTTAGGCTATTCTAAAATGCAGGCCTTTTGTATAATCTTGAATGAAAAGGTTCGGTGTCAGTGAGAGGATAGTTGCAAGATATTCATCAGTAAATATAAAGTACTCCAAAGTCACGAACGACAAACGACTGCTATATGACGAATTAAAAAAATATGTATTTGAAGAACCAAGCGTGTTATTCAGGATCTAGCCTTATTTCTAATTCCGATGATTCTTCTTCCAAACCTTGTTTAGTCAGCCGACCTGAATTAAATGATTTTGCTGATTCAGCACTTGGATACTCCTCATCATAAAGATTTTTTTAGATTCCATTAAGTAAGTGACAGAAATGAAGTATCTCATATTTTCTTTCGCCAAAGGTTTTGTTTTACTATACGTAGTTTATAAAATGATTAAGAATATTGACATCTTGCTAGTTTTCTAATTTTTTAAGCAAACTTTCTACACTTGTGTTAATTTAATTATAAATTTCAGTTTTATGCATACCATAAATTTTGAAACAACTGAGAAAAACCATATCGAACGTATTTATGTATGAAATTGAACTACATTACTTAAAAATTCAATTTTTTTTAAAGTTTTTTTTAAGGCTCTGCGGGATTTATGCCCATTAGCCACTTTTGGGATTCTACTTACTTATATCTACTACTATTTTTACCTTCGCTTTCAACTCTCCTAAATTCTGATCCCAGCTCGCACAACCAATGCGAAAATGCACCTGTACATTTTATAATTATTGTACGTTAATAACACTATAACTTTCGTAGGAAAAGGGATTAACGACTTTCTTAAAGATCTAAGAAATGATTCTTTGTGTTGAGAGTACATGGGGCAACCTAAGAGTATATGGCCCAAGTCTTAAAATTCGTAACCGCATTCACAGACAGGAGAATCAATTATCTGAAGTCTATGTAGATGAGCTCTGAAAGACCCATGACCGAACTGCATCCTGGCAATCGTCAAGGCAAACAAACTGGATATTGTGTGTCCTTTATGTCATCGGGGATGGGATATGGTGGGATGTATCAGGGCGTCTTGAGTGACCTTTTCTTCTCTCAGATTTCGCCATCTACGTTCCCACTGGGCAACCAAAAAATGTTGTTTTACGAAAGCCGGAACATCACGACTGCTGATTTCTTGAAACTTCGTCCTGTTTAAAGTAGAGGCTTCTTTGGCAGTCTGTCCACCTCCTCGTTGGCGCTTGTCCCACAGTGACCTTGTACCCAAATAAATCTTATCGTTTTTCCCATGCTTATTATTTTCTTACATTTGATAAGGATGTTCCAAATTAACAGGTGCGGCCTAGGGCTTAGATACATTCCTTTCTTTAAGGCTAATAAAACACTCATTGAGTCTGACATTATGTTCTGATTTGATTGGCACTCCGCATATATCATAGCTTCGCGAATAGCAACTGCTTCTGCAGTAAAAACACTGGAATTCTGGTCTAGCTTAAAAGATTTCGCGCATTATTGGTCTTATCTAGAAAGACGCCACCACATCTATCTGGTAATTTCGACGCGTTTCTATATATCTGAGTAGCTCCTAACAAATCTTCCACAATTTGTTGTTGTTGTTTTTGTGTATTTCACATTGTTTACAAATTGTGGCATTTAACAACGCACAGTTTGCGAAATAAGTGGTAGAATTATAATTAAAACTGAATTGAGGGAGATGCTGTAGGTGAGCTATAAGTTGTTGGTGTGTACCCACAGTTATGGCTCCCCATCCAGTCTAAGAAATTTAATAAACTGCAATAGGTGTGATGGTTTCAAGGAGGGTATTGCGCCCGCGTCAATGACATCTTTACCAAAATAACTATATAAAAATAAGCTATCCTGGTCATGTGTTCCTCAAGGTGGCAGTGTCCTGTGAGAAAACCCAACCAGTACACATAGTTTATTCCTACTTAGTTCTAGCAAAGTCATTTGCCTATTAAAGTTTTCAATGAATACCGTGGAATATCTCAGACCAGGAATATTTTCCTAGAGGGTTGCTCTAAGTTTCTGCTCCCTCTCCTTGACTTCTCCTTTATAGGTGCTCGTCCCTATTTCGCAAAATGGTTCCGGCCCCATAAATGATGTTCTGGCGGCCTTCCTAGTTTTCTCGTTGCCACTGATTTCAATCTGTCCTAGTACCCCCACTCTGTTCTCTCTGTCTAAATTGTTTAATTTCTCTAAGCATTCAATATAATGGTGTTAGAAGTAAGCGCCATTATGGCTGATTGAGAAATAAGTGATTCTACCTTCATCTCGATCGATTACCTACTTAACTAGTATTTGCTTATGTTGTCAGGTTTTATTTTGAATAGTGAGGTAAATATTCGGGCAAATTAGATTTTAGTTAAAAACTAATCAGTTTTTCTTTTCGTAAAATAAAACTATTGCTAGGCATGTTCATTTTTCTCATCAGACAAGTGACCCACCTAAACCACTCATATTTTAACTGGAGCCGTCTTGACAAAGATACACAGATTGAGAATCTTTTCTTCACAATCTTCCTTCCATCATCAGGTAATTATTGGCTTTGATCAGCGTTATTCTTACTTTAGCGTATGTTTTGCCATGCCTATTGTTCATTACATAAGTTATTCTCTAATTTAATACAAACACAAGCATCTATTGCACCTACTATTTTATGGACTGAGTCTTCGTGGCCTGTAGCACTCTAATACAGTATACTGATCGTAGTTTTGTATCCGATAATAAATAACATTGTCTGTTATGTTCTTTCTAAACGGTTTAGCCGGACTTGCAGCAGCTGTATCGAATCCCTGCTTTAGGGACAGGTTAGTTTAACTTGCAATGTCAAGAGTCTATCCAAGACTTTTAGCTTAATTCGCACGTCCACTTTCTTCTCTAGGAGGAATTCAAGTTTTGTTTCCTGCTCTTTTGTTGTTGTAGTCTAGAGGCAGTGCATCAGTAATAACATGTAGCGTTATTCTCGATGTAGTTTGATACGTCCTTGCTACTTGCACCATGTTGCATATACCACTCTATTGTCAATTCTTGAGTCGCCCATTTTCAAAATTAATCTGATTAAGTCAAGTAATTTAATTAAACTTAGATTTGAATGTGGTATTCTAAGCATCTACCCTCGTCGAAGCAAATACTCTGGATACGTAGTGTAGACTTATCTCTTACAGTAACTACCAGTACCAGGTCATTCCAAAACTCACAGTGATATCATCTACCTCAACCCTCTAGAGTTTGATGTAACATAAGACCAAATTCACATGACATCGAGAAATTTTCCTTTTTCATGTGACTGAACAATTACTCTACGATATTCCAAATTTTCAAAAATTTCAAAAAATGTAAAAAATCCGTGGCATCACCTGGAAAAACTAACCCGAACAGTTTTGAGCAACTTTCAAGATTTTGAATTTTGCAAGAAAGGGGCCAAATTCATGCAGGGATGATCTTTGCATATAGCACAAACATTTTGGTGGTATAATATTTCTAGAAAATTGAATGTATGCAGTGATTAGTGTATCTAAGTTCTAATGCAAAGTAATCTTTCAATAAATGGTGTATATATTCATTTTTGGTGGAATATATCCCCACGATCTCATCATTATGAATTTGTTTTGTCTTATCTTTAAACTAATACGTTTGCTGTTTATTTAGATTGTTACTCTTTCTGTTTCGTAGTGCTGACGATGAGCAAGAATTATCGAAATATTGTAAGGAATTGCTTCTTTCCTGATGTATAAGAATTCAGTTTTCGCATTTCTTCTATATATGTGTGTTAATACTTTAGACATTTCATTCTACTAATTCTAGACAACATATCTAGGTGATTACAAGTTGTTAGGGTTCAACCATTCAAAGATAGTATTTAAAAATTAATTCAACAAAAATATTTCAAAATAATGGAGTGCAGAAGGTGCACTCTACAAAATTATTTCACAACTGAATAACCTTGCGAAGAAGTCTTCAGCATTTCATATACCAACGAATTCACTTTCATCATTTAACATTCCTTTAAAAATGTTGGACTGATGCCGTTGGATGAGTCGCCTCGGGAGTTAAATCTTAATATCTTTAAAATGGTCTCTTCTGGGACCTAAAGAAGGAAAACAGAAATTTACTGTGACGAGCGGGAAAAGTATTACTGGATATTGATTTTTTTCGTCTGTCCTGAAATTTTCCACCGTATATAAAGATAAGACAAAGAGGAAATATCGGAAAGCTCGAATACCTAGTTGGTTAAACGAGAGGGAGAAAGTTATCGGACCATCCTCCCCATAACTAATTTAGCGATGTGGGTGCCCTTGTACGAGAGGGTCCATTCTACGGGAAATGTGCATCAAACATGCAACTGTCTAGCGTCTGATCTTGTTCCCTAGCAACCAAAACGGAACCGGTGTTCGTTAGCATGTTCTGTAAATTATCCATAAATAAGACAACGAAGTTGATGCGCTGAATGATGGAATGGAGGAAGATGAGGTTCACATCTCAGACGTCATCAATTATATGTCGTCGAGATGAACGAAATGCATATATTTATTATGATTGAATATATTTGCATATTTTAAAGAACCAGGTTCATGTATCGAATTTTATGCAAAGTGATATAATAGAAATAGATTTGTCATTTACTTAATCTGTTTTAAGAGCAAAAAAAAGCTGATTGATATCCGCATTGTGTTTCAAATACTGAAAGTAATTCACTTACGCGATTTCCGCGAGTGCAGCTTGCTAGGTCTTTACAACAGAAATATTACTTTGCAAACTTAAATAATATATCAGTAAAGAATGACAGAGCCACTACTACTATTATTGATTGTAGTAGTTCACAATTGAGCTTGACAAATGTGGAAGTACTAAGCTACTGCTCCAGTAAAAGAAATGAATTGCATATACAGAAACTTTGGCAGGGCAACAACAGAAATACTCTAAAAAGAAAAACGAAGCCATTGCATATATACCTATAAATTACCTCAAAAACGTGGATACATCATTAAACGAGGATAACATCTAAGTTATTTCGTATCATTCAGTTCAATAAATCATTGATTCGTGTACAGAAGTGTAATGTTAAGATTACAGTTTGATGAGATAATTTAGTTTAGGTATCTTCTAGTTGAAATATCACTCATTATAAAATAACATCCATCCATATAACTTTCTTATTTATTAACATAGAATAATATTTGAATAATTAGTGAATCAGTAGAGGAATATTCAATACGTTTACAGGTTCTTTCAAATTGAGGCATTATAAGGATATAGTTTGATGACGTTATAAATTTTGATCATAGTTGTAATGTAGGAAACAATTGTGGATAGATATGGATTATGTAGAGCCTACCCAATAACACAAGAAAATGAGTTATTCATATCTTTATATACTTTAAAATTCAGAAGCCTTTTCCTGAGTTAAATGTGCAGGAAACAATTATTTCTTATTTTAGGTTCTCAGTAACGTTGAACTATATTTTTTTCTTAATAGAAAGCTGGGTTAATTTCTTATTGCTTATTTTGTGAGAAAATGCGTGGTAGAAAACTAACGGAAAACATATCAGCTTTGGAAAAATCTAATGCTAATATTTTGGGATAATATAAACCAAATGGGAAACGAACTTTAAACCTTTAATAGTTGCTTTCGGTTATTCTAATTCCACCAAGCAAGATATCAAATCAAGTTTAAATAAATTAGGAGAAATGGCGTAGAAATAGACAAAAAATTGACTAATCATGGGGATAATATAAACCAAATGGGAATAACTGTCAACATTCTGCAGGTTTAAATTGTGTAAGTCATTGAAATGGGAGGACTTTTATGAGTTATATGTGATACAAAGTAAAAATGTTGAAACAAGACCTGAACCCCCCTCCCCCTCTCGCGGGCTGAACTCACAACTTTTAATAGTTGTCCTCGGTTATTCCACCAAACAAGATTTCAAATCAGCTTTAATAAATAAGGAGAAATGGCGTCAAAATGAAAAAAAAAACAATTACTAATAATTCTGGTTTTATGGAAACTATAAATCTTCTAATGCTTAAAAGTAAAGAAGGGGCTAATACTGTATTGTCGTCATGTTCCTTGATTGGCTTTAGATTTTAAAATATTGGAAAACCTACAATAACAAAATTTGAAGAATGAAGATTTAGTTTCTTGAGTTTCATTTCGATATCACTTGTGTCATAAGTAAATTAAAATTTAATCTTTCATGTATATTGGAACATAAAAATAATTAACACTTTATTATCTTGACCTCATTTTTCTTGTAAAAACTAAATTTCAAAAAAAATTTTCATAGAATCAAACTACTACATAATCATATGCGCGGTTCAATTTTTAAAAAATACTTAACTATAAGTAGTATCGTATTTAGCTTACGCTTCCTCATTAAATTACAGAGCAATACTCCACATTTAAAAGTGAGATTCTGATGTTATCTTATTTTCCTGATATTTTTTCCACTTCTAAGTCAATTACAACACTCTAATTCGAATAAAGATCAAATTTATTCCGAAACCTTTACAATATAATTTGGTTTTCGTTACAACTTCGTCGGTGGAATAAAATTGCCATTTAATTTGTAAATTCATGGGGTTATAGAGTTATTTATTTTTGACTTTTTTGAAACCGACTCGTCTAGTAATTATAATATCCTTATTACTTTTTAAAAACCGTTTGGTTTCATTTAACTTATATTTTAATTCCGTATTTTTATTTTCTATTTCTATTTGCTTCTACATAAATAATTTAAATTAAGTTAATGGCTAACCTGATTTTCATGTTTATTTATTTAACGCTCGTTAATATTCTTTAAGAAAACTAATTTGTACATCTGTGTCCCTAAAATTCTGAGGAAGAATGCGTGGATATGCATGCAAAGACATATCCAAAATTGTCCTCTTTTTTGAGGATTCCATGCGGCTGCAAAAATATGTAGTTTTATTGCATTTATTTCAACAAAGTGTTTTGAGCAATCTGTGTTGGAGAGTCATGAAACAGCAACACGACTTTAAGTTGTGTTTCAAATTGGGTAAAATGTCGAAAATGTTGGTGTAAGTTGACGGGCAAGGTGGTTTAACACGTTGACTGCGGCGACTAAAATCATGGGTTTAATTTCGGTGCGTTATCGGTCCCCGGAGACCAGTACAAGAGTTTCATTCTGTGTGGCATCGGTCGCCGGTGACTTATCATCACTTCTTCATAAATACCATCAATATATTTTTAATATAAACTATATGTGCTATGCTATAGTAGTTTTGAATTACAGATACTTACATTGTACTACATTTGACGCCGTATCGGTGTCTGGCGACCAATGTCGCACCAGGAGATACTAGAAGTTTTACAAATAAATTCAAGTTATTTAGTACATAATAACCAGAAGATATGCATAAATTACAAACTTTCCTACTGTTATTGGTTATTGTAGCAAACAAAAATTTCGAAAATAACGGTTATAATTACATATTAATGTGTGATGCCTCTCTCAAACTAAAAACTGCTTAAATAAAATGTTCTGCACAAATTTTACCTCATTGGCCATTCCGTTGATTACTGTGATTGATTATAGATACATTTTATGCGTGTATTACAAGAGTGCATTTGTTCTTGTATATGTAGGTCTCCAGAGACAGATATCGCATATAAGTAATAAGGTTTTAAATTCAGTGCGGTTACGGTCGCCGGGGACCGATACATTTTTTTCCCTTATTTTGATTATATAGGCTTTAACATAACCATAGCTATTTATAAAATTTTTGTATGACAATTTGTTCATGAAATATAGTCTTCGCACTGAAAAAAGTTTTCGAGAAAAAGTTGCCGCACCAGTTGAAAGTGTCGCATCGGTCCCCGGCGACCGATAACGCAGTCAACGTGTTAAGTAAAAAATGTGCTTGGTTATCAAAACAGTGAGCTGCAATGAATTTGCGATTGACTATGTGATTAGTAGATGAGAAGAGGTTGCTGGCAAAAACACAGTGGAAGATGTTATCTATGAATATTTAAGTATATTGATAAGATTTATTCCCAATTTGTGTTGCACATCCTAATAGACAGCAAGGGCAATCAATAGAACGATGTGCTTTTTCCCCACGAGAAACAATGCATCATTTACAAAAATCCTTGGTATTTTTGGGCTAGAAGAAATCATCCATAAGCAGTTTGTTTCTGCTAGCCAGACAATGATTGCTGAAGCTATCTCGACGTTGACAAATGTTTGCTGCAGCCAGATCTTGTCCTTGTTGACTTTTTTGTTCCCATCTTAAGACGCTTTTTATAAGTGTTGTATTGTAGGGGAAAATTGTGGAAAAACGGGCGGGTAATTTAAACTTAAACATAACAATAAGTTTACACTTTGTAGAGGTCAAGGCTATTCTGAAAACCGTTTCAACAAAAAACTTTTCCGACAGTTTTCAGTACAAAATTTGCTAAATGTGTGCTGTATCGCGGCCGATAAGGCTATTTTCAATATGGATGTTTGTGTTGTTAGTGTATGACTCATTGAATTCTGTAAGCAATCCTCTCATATTGTTCTCTTTTCGAGCAGTTTGACGATTCCCTTTCCTTAAATGTTTGAGTTCTAAATTTTTTGTCTTGTTAGAAATCATTAAATTTGTTCTATTTTATTGTTAAACCTATGTGTTTGTGAGTGAAAAGAATGTGGTTAGATAAATTTATTTATGCTACTTTTGCAACACTGAATAAAAGTATAAACTAAATTCAGAAAAGTTCAAAGCGTTGATGCCTACTTATATCAAAAATATATAAATTGGGTAATGGAGTATCACTATATTAAACATAAATTATTTGATACCGCTATGAGTTTCAATTTAAAGATTCCGTTGCATTCACTTTTCTCTGGAATCACCCTAAATCCTTAATAATTCTGTTTTATTTAATCGTATTTTTTTATTTAGACCGCGAATAAACGCGACATAATGGCAGTTGAACTGCCAACATTTTAACAATTTATATTCTGCAATAAGGTTTTATTTTGCTACCAATTTACAGCGTAAACATATTTTTTCTTAACAAACGTGAAAATCCGATGAATTTCCTATGTTATCTCTTTTATTCCATATGACCGTCCTTATCTAATTGAAGCTACAATCCTCTTTATTCTCCGAAGGGTGCATTTTAAATAGCCAATCGAAAATTCCTTCGATCGTCCTACTCCAACGGTGTGGGTGCTACTGGAAAACTATTTCATATTTAAATCATGCACTCAAAATACCTAGCATTTGTAACCCGGGGGCTCTGATAAAAATATTCTGTTTGCTAGAAAATAGAAGAAACGCAATTTTTTATATGGGGTCGGAGAAATACGACGGTATATTTGTTATAACCTCACTTCCATATTTCCTTTTTTTTGCTTAAGACATGAAAGGTTAGTAATCATTTACCTATCTGTTTGCTTGAAAGGGTCCGTTAGATCTATGAAAAGGAAGATCGAGAAGTGAATAAATGGATTCTGAATGATCAACATTTCCGGTCTCGGTATATACGACAAAAATGTATAGAAATATGGATAAAGGTTGGTTGATTGAATGCTTTTATATTTATAGAAAACGATTTGCTACTTTTATCCAAGTAAAATGTGTATTGTAGTGAATTTATTGCAAAATATATAAATTCATCTCAAAATTTACTTATCAGATTTAGATGGAATTTGTACCAACTTCTATTCATAATTCGTCCTTTGATTGTCAGACTTTCACAACTTCAACTTTCTTTTCGTTGCACCTATCTGTGTATTGTTTGGTTTTGTTATAGCCTTTGCTAATTATTTTCTTTCTAATTATTGCTGAATAAATTCTTCCGTCTCATTGATAGTTTACTTCTGGTGTTACAAGAATAAGACTACTGGTGGTGTGCAAGACTATGACTTATAGTTTATTAAAACGGATTGACTGCTTTACATATTTGATAAATCATAAATCAAAGAAAATTATAAATATTTTGCAAATTACTACTAATGCAGCTTCTGCTGTAAATTTTTGTGTGCAGAAATGTCTTTTCTGGGGTTCATACATAATTAATTTTTAATTTGCATACATAAAATTACTCTTCAACAGTTAGTTTTAGAACATTTTGTACTAGTTGTAATTAAATTTTAAATTTATTAATGTTAAACAGCAGTCGCATCTAGTATAAATCTGACTCTCCAATATGTTTTAAGTACCTACAGAATCGGAAAACTTTTCAGGTGCTGCAGAGGTATCATCCAATATTAAAAGGTGATTCGACTAAGGGTATTTTTCGCTATTTTTTCCCGGCCGATCAACAAGAATTTCATTAACGATCGGATAATTACACGAAGTGAGTGAGAAAATTATTCACTATAGGGCACCAAAGATTAATGAATGAGATTATTTTCAGGCCAAGACGCTTTCATAAAAGTGCGGAAGAGATCATTGTGGATCCCCCAGTAATGTTCGATTCTGCCGTGAATTTGAATTTTTACGATTATATTCCGTTTTATATTGTAGAATCGTCGGAAAAGGCGAATATTACTTCCGGAATGGTCTTTTATTGCCTTAACTCATATTAAAATCGCGGGAAATAAACAATTGTAATAATCATAAAAACGTGCGGACGCTGCACAAAAGCTTTGCGTAGATTTAACTAATAGTTTCGGTACAATTTAACCGATATTATGAGATATTTAAAGCATACATATGTATGTACATACGCTAGATATTCAATTCGCAGTTTTATTAACGGTACCGTTCGGGATACTATTTTCTTTAATTATTGGATAACAAAATTGTTTCGACTTTATGTGCTATTTGCAAACATCAAATTCATCTATAACATGTTGTAGTCAACATTGTATTGTTGTATACTTTTATCTTCCATCAGATTGCTAGATAGATGGATTAATTTCCTTAAAATATGTTGCATCTCAACCATTCTCGGATTAGTTTATCCACGGGGGACCTCCATGCAGTTGCAGATAGTACACTCCTCCATATCCCTGTGTTTTGAGCAGTATTGGTATATTTATAGTCCACTATGATCATCTTCTTGAGAGGGTACATCAGACGGCTTTGAGCAGTACGTTAAACCGTTGTAAAGCATTGCAATTTTTTCCGACAGTCAACCAGCCATAATGGCGCTGCGTTCTAACACCATCAGATCGAAATTAGCCTGGGAATACTTAGAGAAACTAAAGAATCTAGTTAGAGAGAACGGAGTTGCAGTATGCTGAGTGTCAGGACACACTGGAATCGATGGCAACAAGAGAAGGATAGAGGGCAGATACTCGGAGGCCTCTGGGAAAATCTTCCTAGTCTGAGACATTCCAACGTATTCCTTGGAAATTTTAATAAGCAAAGAACACATGACAACTGCAGGTTTTGTCGGGCGGGGAAATAAACACCTGATATCCAACGGTCTGGCTATTACAGCAATTCGCACCAATTATTTCGGTAAAGATGTCATTGACAAGGGGGAAATATCCCCTTGAAACCATCACAGCTATTGCAGTTTATTAAAGCCCTTCGGCTGGGATGGTGAGCTTAGCTGTGTGCAAATACCAATAACTTATATCTCATGTAGGGAGCGACAATAGATCATTTAGTCGCAGTGCAATTCAAATTCTAATTCTAAGCCGTTATCGTTCTGAGGTCTCTTATCCTAAACTCCGCCTTAGCGGGTGAGAAATAAGAATAGGCTGGGTGCTTAGTCTACCATTGTTGAAGAGGACTTCTAAAGGGGCTCTTCGCAAAATGACAGCCAGACTCCACTCCAATTCACGTCAAGTTTTACTTGAAAGTAAAAATTCCAACAGCCTGCTTGACTGTTGTCACTACAAATTGTTTGTAGACGCCTACTTTTGATGTCATTTTATTCGTTCGTTTTGTTTTTTAAGATGGCCTGTTAAGTTTAATGTTTTTAACAAGATGTATTCTTCAAGTATACGGTCTTAATCACTGCCCTCCTTCGTTTTTTAGATTTTCAATTTTTTGGAATGGGAATGTTAAAATACATTTAATTAAAGGCTTTTGGGAATTTAATTTATATTATCGTTAATAAAACTTATACAGTACACTGCAATGAATACTCTCAGTTTATAGCTGTTGGTGCTATATAATTTATATAAAACAACCTGCTGTATGCTATATATTAATCTATAAATATTGTCACCATATGTGGCGCGGTTTCATGTTTAGTAGAACCATGTTCATTTGGTGTTTCGAATTTTTCCCATTTAGTGAATATTGTCTCAAAAACTACGCGAGCGACGTAGAGAAATACCATCTTGAGTGAATGTAAAATGAAATAGGGCACTAAAAACAAGAGATAATATACATACATATCTGCAACAATTTGTACTTATTACTTTTATGAATTTGTCAACTTTCAATTTCATACATAAATCAGATCATTTTATTTATTGACTACTAGTTTGTCGCTTTTGTGGTTCTTGTATACCCCGACCACAACAACTAATAAAAAGAAACTTATTACCAGATAGTACTGGTACATGTAAAATACATTCAGTTTAATTAAAGGTATAGTATAGTAACTGCTGTCAATAGATAGTCCTTGCTTAATATTTTAATATAATTTTAAAAATTATTGCTTACTTAATTTTTTGTATTAAACAAGTTTATGTATATTGCTAATTTTGTTTAAACAAAACACTTACTAATCTACGGGAGTCCTTCTTGTTATACACTCATGGATAGAAGTTTAGAACACATGAATGAATTTGTAATAATATATGATGTAGATGTAATCACCAGTATAGCCCCTGTTCACCAAGAGAGCAATAACAACAGAAGTACCCTCCTCGAACGAGTTTACATACCTAATGTACTTAATCCATAAGAATATGAAATTAATGGTACAGAAATGGATTGTTGTATAGCAGTAGTAACATTGGCATTAGATTTTAAATGTAATGATAAGCAGATAACAACAATTTTAGCATATTGCCCCAGATGAAGATGAAAAATCTAAAAATTAGATTGAATTCTGAGCGGTTTTAACACAATATTAGAAACGAATTGTATCTACTAGAAGATTTTAATACTAGTGTTAAAAAAGACATTGGAATGATTCGCAAATACAGCGAAAATGTAACAAGTGATAATGCAAGAGCAGAAAAGTATTCATAAATTCACCAGACTAGAACGTA